>JAQFZU010000839.1:0-18485 GCA_034696185.1 Henia vesuviana | reverse complement strand
ACCTTAGTTGGTTCAATGGACATTGGTATGTGTTTGTTGACTTCAGTTTAGAATTCGTGATGCAAAATACTAAATTGGAATTAATTGCATTTCCAGTCCATTCGTTTCCCAACTTCCTGTAGAAAATATAAATAAAAGGAGGAAATATAATTTGAATAATCAAAAGTTATGTTCATGCCCTTGTCTTCCTTTTTGATAAAAGGGTTTTTTCGCCTTTTGTACCCAAACCAACAAGTTGCACACATTTTTTATGCTCTTGATCTTGATGCGATAGTGAATAAAGATCAAGTGCACGTGAAAAGGGAAAAGGTGAAAGAAGGGTTAAATTCCTTGAGCCCTTCCCCATCTACGATTGCGTTCGTTTACCCTGACCCCTGCGCGGAGGATGGGCTTTGAAAGACTTGACTGGATTTGCATAACGCCCACTCGAATTGAAAGAAAAAAAATTTTTTAAACTCAACTTTATATCCCAACTGAAAAATAAATGAATGGCAACTAAATTACGAAGATTTAAATATTCGTTCAACCTTTTGAATTGATACTTTTACGAGATTCTATAATTTTAAAGCGAAAATTACAAAATCCTGTTGCGTAAAGTTGAGTGGTTGGGGAAGGAACTCGGGTAAATTTCCTTTTTATATGATTAATTAAATTGTTGGGGAGTGAAAAGGTTTTTTTTCAATACACACCCAAATGATAATCACATTTGCAGTTCTTTTCATCTATTTATTTATTTATTTATTTATTTAATTGAAAAAAAAAATACATTAAAAAAAATAAACACAAAAAAATTAAGTAAAAAAACATTGACTTTTTTATTTTCAATTTAAACAAAACATTTTTAATCCATTTTACCTTCCATTATTTTTAATGGACGTTTCATGCGAGGTCATCAATCTGTGTTTTAATATACCTGAGTAAAAATTGACTTCGTCTAATTTTGCTATGGATTCACGCCCTTTCCCTCTCATTTCCACCGTTAACAGATGGCGAATGATTACCTTCACCTAATTAAGAGGATCCACATAGATTAATGTTGATGTCGTGTTCAAATGTTTAATGAGAAAATTGTGTTAGCTTAACCTGTATGTTTTTGTTAGATTTTTTTTAAAGTAACTGTGTTTTAAGGTAGAGAAAAATTCACATCACATCATAAAATATATGGCACACTCAAACAACACAGCATGACATCACTATTTTCGTTCCAAAATCGGCGAGAACGTAAATAACACTTCAATCCTTTGATTTGTTTAAAACACAAATATTATTTTTCTATTTTTTTAATAATAATCTCATTTAATTAACAAATTACGAATTAAAAACAAAAATATGAGAATGGGAGAGAAAAAAGGGTTGATAATAGGGAATTTTTGACATTTTTACTAATCTTTATTACCAATTATTTCGAGTAGGATTTCAAAGCTTATTGTTTACCAAAAAACCCAAGGGAAAGAAAATAATTAGTAAGTGAAATAAAATTATTTGCAATTATGCCACTGAAAATTCTCACGGGTCACGAGGCAAATAAGCTAATTAAGATCGTGGAATGGGTCAGAGAACTTAATGGATATATTTAGGAGGAATTGGGTGGAAATATATTACCAAATTTATGCAAGTACATCACACGATGTTAATAAAATTAATTTAAAAAAAAATAAGTAGTGAAATTGAGTTATGGAGGAGGCCCCAACGAAACAGCTTGAAAGTAGAACGACGCTTTTACTTTTTTATTTCAATTTCGAATTCACCCACGTGTAACCTTGCGAGTCAATTTATTACTAATTCAGTTTGGAAAATTACCCTCATCATATTTGTTATTTTCTTGTTCGTAGGACAAGATGGAAAGATTATAAATAGAAATATTATTATTACTAAGGCACTCAATCGTAATCAAACGACTGAATCTCGACTGATTCGTTCTAATTTTAAAAACCTGACAAGTCGAATGTTTTATACAGAACTGAGACAAGCCATATCATGTTGACTAGTTTTGCATGATATCAAATATTAAGGTTTCGTCCTTGTTTTAATCTAATTCCGGTTAATATTACTCCAAATTAATTTGCTTTTTGAATTTCAATTATTTTTCTTGTTTACAGTCTATTGTATTCTAATAAAGTGAAGATAACAATGACCCATTTTGATTGCTTATTAAGATTCAAATAATTTGGAAATTTTCTTTATTTTTTTATTTTTTCCTTTTTAAAAATTATATTGATTAGTTTTTGATAATTGCTATTTGGATTTATGGTTTTGTGGATATTTCTAACCTCAATCAATAATTCTATTTTTTAAGGTTCTTAATGAGATTTCAAACCTGCTTTCTGACCTAAAAATAACTTCAAATAATAACAGATACTCTATTCGCTTATATACACTATCAATTTCACTTCCTCTTAATAAAAAAAAAGCTTCCAAGAACAAGGAAAAATACAAAAAATGTCTTACCCCATCTGTCTTCTTGTCACCTGTCGAGTAGATAACAGACCGACGAACCTTGTTGTACTTCTTAAAAAATAACTTCCATATCATGTAAGCCATTTTGTAACGAGTAAAGAATGTTGTAAATGTTGACAGAGATAAAAAATTTTAGACTAAAAAAAATAATTTCTAAAAAAATAATATATCCTCAACGTTTGACTCGTTAAACAAACAGTTGGAGTGGTCGGTGCGTGCGGTTCTGATGACAAGTTGCAATGTGTGGTTCACTGTGCTTGTGTTGTATTCTAAACTTGAATTGCACGACAGGGAAGTCCAACGAGAGTCGCCTATTTTCTAGCTTCGGGTAAATAAAGTTTTGAAATCCACAGTTTTATAAAAGTTAACCTCAAGTTGTCAGCAGAACGTATAATTTAACCACATGTTTTTAGTCACGTTGATTATAAGTTAAAATACATTGGTAAATGAAGTTTTTCGATCCAGCTGCAAACGAAAACAAAAGTTATTTGAAATGCAAAACAGTAGATGCAGTAAAGGTTAAAAAGTGAGGGAAAAAATAGGTAAACGACTCTTTTACACTCTGCCACCCTTGACTGCTCTGTTGGAGGTAATGTATGGAGTAAAGGTAAAATAATTTACCTTGCACTCGAGGCTGCATTAGGCAATGGTAATATTACATATCCCACACAGACACATCTTCATGCCGCACACATAACGTATATGTAATGTTCATTTGAGTTTCTAACGGTTGGTGTAACTGACGACTGGTACAGTAACAGTAGTAGTAGCCGTTAGGCATACACAATTTGTCTCAGGTTATCCATGCGCAACTGAATGCACGTTGATTAAGAAGGAAATGATTTTAGAATGACCATGACGTCCAACTCTTACTCATAATCCGCCCAACCCTTTTTCGACTCGCGATGATTGTTACTTGATTATTAAATTTAAAAAAAACTACTTTAAGTTTGATAAAATGGCTCTAAGACTTGGATTTACAAAGTTTGGTGGGTCAAGTCAACATCGTAATGCCGTTATAATTATTATATCAACTGCTTTAACTCGTATCTTAATTTTATACAATTTTTAAATGGGAAAAAAGGTCAAAACGTAATAGGTCTTTTTTTCATTCCTAAAAAAAAGTGATACCAAAATATGGGTCAAAAAACTCGACTTATCATTTTTCCCCCCACATTGTTTTGATATTTAGAAATTTAATATTTTTTTATTATTATGTGATACAAAATTTCAATGGTTGCGTTGAGTCAGCAGTTACGACTTGTAAGGACAAGTTATCCATGTCTCGTTATTAATTAAAGACGATGATCTAGCAAAGCTAATAACATTTAAACCGCCTTTTTTACCTACCTTACATTTGTGATTGATTTGCAGCTGTATGTAACTTTCATTTCATCATATTAGCAGTAGCGGCTGCGAGATACGAACCTTGATTAAACTGGCGTGTGTATAATGATATCCATTTACCTTTGCTTTGAATATCCACGCCCAACTCATTTTTCTGATTGGTTTACATGTGGGTGGGGAACGGGAGGTTTTGTGACTGTTTGGCGCGTGAATTTCAGTTCGATACTGCCTCGTGTCATAAGGAAACTTGTTCAATGTGAAGTGCTGTGAGTCGAGGTTACGAGAGGAAACCGTCGTCTTGCATTTAAATTTAGTAGTGACTAGAGGGAACTTAGCATGGTCAAACGGATGAGTTGTAGCGCAATGGCTCATCACTTGTATTTTTCAAATGCAATTGCCAAAAAAAATTTTTTAAAGTGACTAAACACAGCTTGAACTTAAGTTTATTTTAAGCTGACAGATAACAAAGATCCTAATAAATATTGTTATTTTTATGGCAAGGTTCGTTTGCATTGAATTCCAGAAATTTATTTTATTTTAGCATATGATAAATACAATTGCTTTGAACTATATCGTGGAAACGATCTTAAAGGCGTTTTCACAGGTCTATAATTTCATACCCAACATTATTTTTTAAGTATTTTTCTGCCATGTAATCGGAATAATTTTTATAAAACCTTGCAAAAGCAAATAGATAAAATGTGATGATTAAGTTAAATATCCTTGACCACAAATCGTGAAAATTGCGATTTGAATTGTTGCGGGAAATTTTTATTCGATTATCGATGAATGGAATAGTGTGAAACTGACAGTAAATATGACAGGTAAAAATCTAATTTGTGAGAATTTAAGAGCTGATATCATTTTTAGTTCGAACGTTTGTTTTAAAGTTCAAGGTAATGCTGCATTAGTATTCAGTGTCGTCCAAGGTTTTTTCGTTTGTACTCTATAAGAATAAAATTTTATTTTTTTCTTTTGTTTATGTTTTTTTTTTCTTTTAAATTTGGTTTTACTTTTAAAATATGAAAAATTAAATTAAAGTAGTATATTGGTTTTGTTAAAAGTTCACGTATTATTAATTGAAATATTTTTAAGTAATTCTATTTTGTCCTCTTGCTCTAAATGTTTTTAATCTTAATTTTTCACCATGTTTTCCTTATAGCTGAGAAACTTTTCTATGAATTGCTAGTAATAAACTGTTTTATGGCATGACTGGGTCACCCAACAAGACGTATGACATTCAATTTAATTTTTCAAATCATGAATTCATTACAGAAGAACTTTGCACAGGTGTGAGGTGACCAATTCAACTCGAGGCTGTTTATATTTTCCGGCATTAAAATTAAGGCAAAAATAGCAACAAAAAACAATTTTATTTTTCTCAACTCCAAACTTCCAAGTAACGGTTGATTTCACATCTGGGTATAATTTTCACATTGATTTCCGTGGCTCCATCTTACGGTTGCGTTTCACAAAACCGATTTTATATCTCTCCCGTTGTTTTTTGTAAAATCCCTTTGCTTCCATTCAAAATAACCTCCTCGCCTGTAAACACATTTTATTATTATAATACAAAATACCAGAATTTAATTTCTGATAAATTTTACCAGATTTAAAAAGTCGAGTTGCATTATGAGCCCCAACGATGCAAGGTAACCCATATTCCCTAGCGACTACAGCACCTACGTAATGGGTGCAATAAACCATATTTATTAGGTCCAATAAAGCAATTTTACTACTATTGTACTACGTAACCATGAGAAACGATGCCACCAATTTCCGTTACTATTCCAGATAAGAGCGGGAAATAAGGACTCCAACCAATGTCAGTGCTGTAAGTAATCAATATATCGTTAGGCTGAATGTTCTTAGCCTCTTCTAGGTTAAGTACGACTCGTGCTGTGCCTTTGGCTTTTCCGTTACATACGGGAGTACCTGTCAAACATAGAATAATTAATTTTTTCTTTAAATATCACTAAAAGAAAAGTTAATACCTGAAATTTGTAATACCGAATTTTCTTTTTGTGTCTCAGTTTGTTCAACTTGAATCTAGAAAAAAAAAATTTATTCTCGTATTTTTAATGAAAACGTTGGGTAAAGTTTTTCTTGTAATATTTGAAGATCTTGACCTAGTGGTTTTGTTTCTTATTCTTTAATTATACCTTAAGTTTGTACTTTTTATTACTTCTTTCATAAAGGTTTTACTGTTTATATAATCACTTCCTAATACAACTTAATGATGATTTTTATGAGCAAAAAAATAATAAATAAATAAATAAAAAAGTTAAAATATAAGATGCTAATTAAAAATTAATTGCTCACGATTTAAAGTGAAGGGCAATGAAACTATGGTTTTTTTGTATTTAAGATAAAAGTAATTACGGGTTTTGGAACTCCAACGATAATCTCAGGAAATTGCAATTGATCCAAGTAAATCTGCAATTTTTTCCTACGAATTGCTCTACCAGAATAAGAAATATTATAGAAAATAATACTTATGATTCTTTTTCAGTAATTTACTGTTTGAGTAATTTGGGTGAACGATTTTTTAATAATTGCCCAATTTCTAAGTGGGTAAAGAAAAATATGAGTTGCGGATCGGGTAAGAAACCTTCTTTAATCATTTGATCGCTAAGTCTGAGATAAGCCATTCGTAATTGATCTATTACGTGAACCACTATTGACTGCAGAATTCGATAAAAAATAGAATTAAATCTTTAAATTTTATCGGATTATATTTCTCACTTTGCTATGCTCCCTGTAGCCGACACTTGATCTGTAATAAGGCAAAATCCAAGCCAACAATGTCCTATAATTAATATAATTAACGGCTTGCATTTTATCAAGGTAAATATGAGTTTCTAACTTTGTTAGCTTTTTCTTAGGTGTTATTAATTTGTCTATTGTTTCCTTAATGGAATTGTTCTGCTTCCTCGAATTTGAATCATTTAAATTATAATATAAACTTTGGAGAATCTGAACTAAACCTGTTGGGTTTTGTCGCCATGTTTGGGAACTCAAATCCATCTAATTAGAATTATTAATTAATTTCACAATTTTTTTTTTTAATTTCAATAGTTTTTATGTATACCTCATTAATGCATCTGTGGCCATGGTTTAGTAAAAAATCATTAAATAATGTACCTACTTTCCCTTTGTTATCTCTCAGCCATTCGAGTGCCAACTGCAAGAAGGAATTAAATTAAATAAATCCAGGTATTATATTGCAGTAATTTATATTTTAGTACTTTGACATCCATTTTATGAAAGTTATCTTTATTTTCATCTGCTGCTATATGTTGGGCCAACTCCTTTAAGTGAACATTAATTTAATCATAAATTATTTAAATTTAGAATCATCATTACTTTCATTGCAATAGGTACTTCTGAACTTTTAACATCTGAACAATTTGCCAATAGCGTTGCTACGTCTGTGTAAACACTTTCAGTCCATTCTAAGTGTAAGAAGAGTTAATTAGATTGTTATACTGTAATCATCAGTAATAAATACCCTCTGATCCTTCAGTCAAAGTCATAATTGCAATAAGGTTCCAAACAGTAGCTGTTTTGGTTACCATGCAATGATATAGTATTACCTCAATTAGCGCGGGTATTAATGCTATAATCGATGAATATAATGACAATGAATTGCCTTCCTCCAGAGGAAATCGATAATTTTCATATTTGCGGATGGATTTATCGAGAATTGATTTGTTTAAAAGAAGTCCCTAAAAAACAAATGAATAAAAATTTTAATCAATTAATTTTTTAATGAATTTTACCTTAATCATCAAATAATTTAATTCGAGCCAAGATTTTCTCAATCTACGGTATCGCTCGCCATTAATTTTGTACATTAGGTCGTCCTTAAGAGAATGTCCATAAATCGAGATTTCGATATTTCGAAAGACAGGTGATCTGATTCCTTTTGAATCTCTGCATAGCATCTAATAAGTAAAATATTATTAGACATTTTTTTTAAACCAGTTCAAATAATTATGTGGTTGAGACTTTACATCGATGCAATTGAGCATGCAGTGATTGTAAGCAGTGATTTGTAAAAAAGCTGCGTTAGGGTTGAAAGTAATTTTCTTGAAACTCTGAGAATGTATGCTTCGCTATGTTTTTAATGGTATTATTACTAATTGTTTTTATATGTTTGTTTAATTACTCAACCTGCATCGCTAGGTCCAATGATTTAAGTACTGTATTCAAAGTAAGTGGTGTAATTGCTTGAGGAAATACTTCTCTGGGTATGGGGATTATTAATGGTCATTATTAAATTTTTATGTTAATTTGTTTAAAGTATATTATTTACCCTATATTTGCTTTTGTGCAATGATCTTTGTCAGTTTTAATTGGTGAGTCAAATTCGTGCATGATCTCGAAGTCTGTTGCTTGATCAAATGTAGTTATAGGTCGTGCCTGAGCAATTTAATTAATTGCTTTATAAAAGTTATGCTAGAGTATCAAATTGTTAATATTTTATTACTTGTAGTAAGTGTATGTGGTCGCGGACAATGCACCATTCAATATCTCGCGGAGAACCAAATGATTGCTCGATTAAAATACCCATTCTTCCAAGCTCAAGACTTTGTTCATTAGTTAAACAAAATTTAGTGGATTCTTCTGATGGAACAGCTATGTCTTCGGTACCATTTTTATCTGAAGACAAATTTTTATTAAAAGAAAAATGACTTTTTAACAACCCATGAATTTTACTGGGATTTTGGATTATTTGAATATTTTTCGATCCTAAAATTTTCTTTCCGACACTTAATTTATTATCGTAACTTCTGTTCAGAAAAATTGTATCTGGTTCCGCAGAAGCTGATACGACTGATTCTCCAAGTCCGTAATTAGCAGTAATGATAACAGTACCAGGATTTCCATTATTAGGATCGTGTGTGAAAAGAACACCAGCAACCTCGGCTGGTACCATTTCTTGAATAACAACTGCCATTCCTGGATTAAGCAATTGTCCATTTTGTCTATCAAAATTATTGCAATGACTTATAAATTAAAATTTTTAAAATTTTGATAACTTATACCTTTTGTATTCAATTGCAGTATAAGTGAATTGAGATGCCCAACAATTTATCACAGCCTCACAAATCTGTATTTGAATGTCAGTTAAATAAGTCAATAAAATTCCAAATTTAAAACAGTTTACATTATCAAATCCAGAAATGCCCAAATACGTTTCGTTTTGGCCTGCTGAAGACAACTCTTCACTGTCTTCACCAATTGCAGATGACCTAATGGCAAGTCTTACTGTTTGATAATGAATACCAAAGGTATTTTCCATTTCTTTTTGTAAGTGTTGCTTTATATTTGTATTGAGAACGGTCTGCCTCCATGTAATTACCAACCTAATATTTGTAAAAATTAAGAAGTAGTGTTACAATGACTATACAGTATGTAAAACCCACTTTTGACACGCATCTTCTAAATTTCCTTTTTCACTCTTCCATGCAACTGCTTCCAATTGATGGATGAGATCTTTCAAATGGTCACAATTTTCGAGCTGCATATCATAAGCTGCACTTGTAACACAAATAGCTGTAGGAATGGTGAACTATAGAAATTAAAAATATTGCCATTGACACTTTTCAGATTTAAATGACAAAACTCTACTTTATCATTTAAACGATTAAGTAATGCAAGAGATGAACCTTTACCACCTGCATACTTATGCGATGTTGCTAAATCAGATTGAATATTAATTACCAAAATTTTTCCTATTTCTAAAACAGAAATTATTATTATATAACAATTGATTGATTAAATATTAGCGTTAATACTTTGAGATTTTAAAGACGGCAGTAAAAGAGTTTTGTTAATTTTATTGCTGATATTAAAATTATCACTGAAAATGGAATTGTTGGATTTAAGTTTTATTCATTTGTTCATTTCGAAACAATTGTACCTTTTATTGCGTAACTTAATGAAACCGAATCCCGAAACGTTATCAAAAGTGAAATTACAATTGAAAACAGTGAGATAACACAATCTTTCTGCTTTAAGTACATATTGACTCGAATTCATTAAGTCAGCTTTAACAACACATTTAATTCCATCTAAAAATAAATAAAATTGATTTTGATTGACGAATGAAAGAATGATCTATTAATCTCTACCTGCCAGAAAAGAAATATTTGCCAAACTCTTAACTGACAAGTCTCCATCTGAGTGCATATTCAAATCTGACCAGGTTATTTGATGAATGTTGTCGTCAGAGGTATAAAAACTACCCTTTGTTAGTCTTACAAAAATGGAATATTTTAAAATGTGTTTTACTAACATTGAATTTTTTACTTACAATAGTAAATCTTGAGATCTTGATGCATCAAAATGAAGTGCTGATCCATTCTAATAAAAATTAATTAAATTAGTTTTATTTAAATTATTTAAAACTTACTTGAAAATAAACTTCCACTTTTCCATATTCATTCGGTCGTGTGTTTAAATTAATTTGTCCTGAAAAGTAATGCTTTAATTTAATTTGCTCTTAAAAAAAAGTTTAAGTAATTATACCAAAACTACGTTCTCTAAGCCCTCGCAGATTCAGTATTAATTCCTCTTCGTCAATGTTTAGTATGCCGCGAATTTGACCCCATTGCTTGGTACAATAATCTTTTACATCTTGTTGATTTAATAACCAATTTAAATTGGTAAAAATAGATTTATTCCATTTAATTTTAGCAGCATTATGTGCTAAATTATTTTGTGACAATTCAGTGTTGTTATTAAATGGTATTGAAATTGCAGACCATCTGATAGGAATAGTAATTGTTAACCGATATTAAATTATGTAATTTAATTAAATATACGTAAAAGTAAATCTGGCATGGATTATATTTGTATTTGTTATATTTAGTTTCTCTTCCTTTCCTATCAAATCGTAATTTGCCGTTTTGCTACAATTGAATTAGTTTATTTTTATGCTAAAAAAATTTTTCTATTCTTTTTGTTTATTTTATTTGTCAATACCGTAAAAAGCCATTGAAGGAAATCCTCCATCGTCTATTGGCTTCTAATACTTGGCACTTAAGTCCAGCTGCACTGAAACTATTATCTTTGGTATCGCAATAAAATCTGATAGAATTATCGGGGATTTCTAATGTTCCAATATTTATTAGCTTTATCAAAACACGAGTTTCTGCACTTCCATCGGCATATTTAATCAATTCAATTAATACGTAATTGCCTTCGTTGTCCGTTCCATTAAACGAAACTGCATCGAATGTCTAAATGTGAAATTAAATAAATGTGACTTTCAATATTTGTAAACTAGTTTCGTAATCTAGTTCAGGGCTTTAAAATAACATAAAAGTCAAAAGGGAATAACAGCGGTTTACATGGGGGACTGTTACAAACACATTAATAAATAACCTTTGAACTCTCAAGCGTATTTAAGTATTGTTGTGGCATGTCATTCTTTTCTTCGGTAAGCATTGGCAGTAGACCAAGGCCACTGATCGTTAATTCCCGACACACTTTCTTTTGTTTATCTCTTTTCCAAAACAATTTCAGGTATATCAAACTTGTTAACCATTTCAAATAGTAAAATATTCCTATAAAATTTACATTTAATATAACATAAGCATAAATCACGAAATTACCTTTGTATTCTGATGACATTGATTTTCGCATGTAAAGTAAAACCATTACAAAAGTAATGGTACAGGTTATACCCATATATAAATCCATAGTTTAAAAACAGAGAACCGAATATTTAACTTGTTTGCTTTAGTCTCGTTCTTCTCCAAATGTATAGATTTTGTTTAGAATTAAAAGATTAAAAAAAATTTTTTTTTAGATAAAAACTGATTTCAACTGTATAGTGTTTAGTGTTTAATATTGTGAACGAGATTAACGGATGGTGTTATCAATTTGATTGTATGTTTATTGAGTAAATACATTAATTCATAATTTGTATTGTTAGTTTTTATTAAGTGTAATAAAATTCATCCATTCTACTCAACATTCAATATGAGTTGGTCCAGCTGAAAATAGAGACATTACAAACTGGTTTTTCACTGACTTAAGAGGTCAAAATATCTTTTAAAAATTTTGGAAAAAACATCAATAAACAATGTGTTTGTGTGTTATTGCAATGTTTTTATCACAGTGCTGTGTGATTAACTCCAATAATATTTTTTGCATATAACTTTAATATCTCTTATCGTACATATCATATGAATCTATATCTCAGTCGATTGTTAGATTAATTTTTCTTTGTTTCGTTAATTAAAATAAAACTGAAACAAAAATCATTTTCGTTTTGATTAAATTTCCCTTTTTTCATCAAATGAAATGAAAACTTAACAAACTCAACTCTTTCTCTTTTCGAATAACCAAAATTCAATCCACATCTTCGAAGAATATTTTTTAAAATTCGTTAAACTGTGCGAACGAATTAAAAAAAAAAACACAAAAACAAACCGCTGAAAAGCTACAAAAATTATCAAAATTAAAAAAAAATGAAATTAAATTTCAAGCTCAAACGTAAGTCGATGTGATTTCGTGAGAAAGTCGCATATCGCAAACGGAACAAGTTAATGCATTAGCATCATTAATATATGTGCACTGAGCACATTCCTTTCCCCCACTTTGCAAAGGAATTGCTTCGGGTCCCCTAACCCTACTCCTACTACACATGTAGCAGATCTTATCGCTCGACTTATTCAACATGGTACAACTGGGACACTGCCATTGGTCTTCATCGATGCTAAGTACCGAACTGGATCCAGAACTGCTGCTTCGCCTTTCCTCATTCCGAGATTCTTTGCTTTGTGAATTCATTGGTATTTTTTCTTTAACCCCTTGACGTTTCGTTTTCCCTTTTTTACTTTCGTTTTCGACCGACTGCCGCGTACACCCGTCAATTTCGATTAGAAATCCCTCATCCTTATTGAACGGGGACGGCGGACTCGGCATAGGATCAGCATAGTTAAAGTTGTCTGGAAGTTTGGACGAATTTACTACTTTATTCCACTGTTTCGCCTGATCATGAACGTAATCTGGCGGCATATTATCGTAAAAACTCGATCTTTGCGATCTCTGTTCCGCGAGAGAATTGCCTGATTCATGCCTGCCTTTCACATCGACATGGTTGCCATTCATTCTCTGAAGTTGCGAGTCGCCCATCATCGGATACATTTTCGGGTCTAAATTATCTCTACAACCATATCCAGGAGGCGGCGAACAAGGCATAATTGCCGTTAGAGGATGTGGCATCAAGATGTATTGCGGATACGGTGGTGGATAAGTGTAAACTAAATTACTACTACGATTGCCAATGATGTCCCCATCGGATTGTGGACGTCGAAATCCTTCGAGTAATTGACTCGCTTTGTGCTGATGTCTGTACGCAATAATGTCATCGTCATCGTCTTCGACAGGTAATTTAGGCTTGGCAGCCGTTTCGTACTGATGGGGTAACGTTTTGTCGACGTAATCCCACGTGTCGGCTCTGGTTTCGGGCTGGAGAGTCGAGGATCTGGTGGAGGGCGCTAAATCATTCACTGCAGAAATACTCGCTTCGATGTGGCGATCGTGAGTTTCAGGTTTAAGAAAATCTCGAGTTTTTCCTCTGGTTGGTAGCATTGGTTTCTTTTGTTCCGAATTCTGCCGATTGGGTTTTCGCACTTGCTCGTAGAGATCTTCGGGATTGATGGTATTTTTTTTGGTGGTGTTTCTGTATTTGTAATCGCCATTTAGGCCATTAGAGAATTGGGAAGACGGTTTTGCAATGTTGTTTCTATATGCGCTGGTTTTCTCCGTTACTCCTTTACGCAATTTGTAAACTTCTTTATATCCACAACGACAGCCAGCGTCTATAGTAACTTGGTAAAAGTCGTGAATGAGCTGGAAAAAATTTTGTAAATTGTAGTTATCGCGATATAATTCTAATTAAAATCAACTTACAGTGCATTCGCAAGATGCTATTATACAATTTAGAGCAATTTCGGCCATCTTTACACTCTGAATCGATTCTATCGTAATTAAAGTGTAATCGTCCAATTGTTTATAGCCCATTAACTGAAAGATTTTTTCGACCCCGTATAAATGTTTAGCGATTTTGTGTTTGTAAAAGCCTCCATACATCTGTTAAATGAGTAAATAAATATTAGAAAATACTATAACTTTGATAGAAATTGAAATAATACTTTAATCATTCGAAACTCATTTCGCCACGAAAAAAGTAAAAGGTTATTTGCGTATTTCTCTAATGCGTCGAAAGCCTGACTGGTGCCAATGAGAGAAAAATCCGATCTGTTTTCTATGTTATATTCGAGTAAATCAGCGAATTCGCGAATAGTGAACTTCATCGTGAGATTTTCCTGACTCAAGTAGTTTACAATTTCACCTAAAAAATAAGATAAATTTCAACGATTATTTTAGTTGATTAAATTATAATTACCTCTCAAATGTAGGTAGATTTCATCTTGTTTGTCTTCGGTTTCGGCCTCTAAATAATTTATGTGAATATCTTTAATTTTCTCTAGCAGTTGTGCCATTTTGACCTAATGGAATAGAAAATAAAGGAATGGAATAGAAAGTAAGAAAATTGTGTCTACACTGAAAACTAATGTTATTTTTAGTGAATATAAAAATAGACGAATAAAAAAAATAAGGTTCAACGTCATTGCGGGGATTCAGTTTGGCCCCGGAATTAAGATTTGTTGCTAATGTTTATATTAAGACTGATGAAACATGTATTTGTTTATTGTTGAGTTAGTTTCACTTACAAAGTTTTCGATGATTAAATGAGTTTGCTTTAATTAACAGTTGCTTCAGTCTATATAAAGTTAGTCTACTACTTGAAATAATTAAATCTAGAGTTAAAGTTTCCCAAATAAAATGTAATTTAATTGATAAACAAACGTAGAAAAATGCTAAAACATTACTGATTATCTGTTTCCTTAGAAATGGGTCTGGCCATGTTTTAATCACGTGATTCAATGCAACCGTAAAAGGATCGCTGCAATGATGTCATGAAGTAAAAATAGAAATAAGAATGAAATGAAATACAAGTTTACATATTTTTTACAATGTTAATAAAATATTTAAAAATATTTAATTTACAAACTGAAAAATAGTTGATTAAAATATAAATTTATGAAAGTCCGGAGTTACTGCGACATGTCTTTGTTATTGTTACCTTGACAACGAAGGTTTTTGTGATTTTAAAGCTGCATTTCAGTGTATAGTCTTTAATCCTTCTTATAAGTGAGCTTAGAAAGGAAAAGAATTTTACAATGGTACGAACTGATTTTAACGAGTGATATTTGAATAAGCAGTGAAATTTTTTTATATTTTTAAAATTTCAGCCTCCAAAAAAAGAAGGTGGTGCAGATGCTGCGGCTGGCGGCCCTGGAATTGAAATAAGAAAAGCAGCACTTGTTGATGGTATGATTATTTACGACATGACGAAAGAGCAGCTTCAAGATCACATAATGAGATGTAGAGAAGAGACAGATCGGGAACGTGAAGAGCGAAATTATTTCCAAATTGAACGAGATAAAATTACATCTTTTTGGGAAATCGCTAAAAAACAATTGGATGAGAAGAAAGCTGAACTTCGGAACAAAGACAGGGAGTTGGAAGATGTGGAAGAACGTCATCAAATGGAAATTAAAGTATTAATCAACATTATTTTAGTAATGCAATGAATAAATAAATTTTATTTTTAGATTTATAAACAAAAAATCAAACATTTACTTTACGAACATCAAAATAATTTATCCGAAGTAAAAGCTGGCAATTTGATAAATTTAAAATTAGCTGAAGAAGACCACGCATTGGCAGAACATCAATTAATGAAAGATAAACGAGAATTAAAGATAAGACAAAAAGAAGACGAATTAGTTCATGTCGATGCTGTCAACGAACTTAAATTTGTAAAAATTTAATTTATAAAATTTATTAATTTATTATTAATTAATTTTTTTTTAAATAGAAACAAAGTGAGAGATTAACTGAAATGAGGATCCAATTCGAGAAAAGTTTGGGCGAAGTCGAAGAACGGTACGATAAGAAAATGAGAACTTTGCGAGATGAGTTGGATTTACAACGAAAATCCGAAGTCCACGAAGTCGAAGAAAGAAAAAATCAACAGATCAATACTTTGATGAAAAATCACGAAAAAGCCTTCACGGATATAAAAAATTACTACAACGACATAACCGTGAATAATTTAGCATTGATTAACGCCTTGAAAGAACAGGCCGAGGAACTGAAAAAGCGATCCGATCACGTCGAAAGGCAATTGCACGATTCGCAGATTGAAAATCGAAAATTACACGATGATTTGAAGGAGAGAAACGATAAAATCGACGAATTGAAAAAAATCGTAGAACAATTTGAAAACACTAAAAATGCATTAGCAGTGAGTTGCTGATAATATTAAATTTATTTTAAAAATAATTAAAAAATTAAATTGCAGAGCACGAAACACAAATTGAAAGTCACTTCGGAAGAATTGAAAACCATTCAATGGGAACAGGAAATAGTAGAATTAAAATTCAAAGAAGTGGAGAAAGAACGAGATGAAATTTATAATAAATTTGTAACCGCGATTCATGAAGTTCAACAAAAAAGTGCACTTAAAAATCTTCTTTTGGAGCGCAAACTTACGGCTTTGGCAGATGCATTGGAAAAGCGAGAAGTTCAATTGAACGAGGTTCTCATAGCGGCCAAATTAGATCCGACTTCCATTTCAATTGTCACGAGAAAACTTGAAGTAACAAATTTAGTTTATATTTAATTTTTTATAATTTTATTTATAATTTTTATTATTAGGATTTATTAGATTCCAAAAATACCTCAATTAAAGATTTGCAGCTTGAATTGGCGAGAGTTTGCAAAGTAATTTCAAATTTAATAGAAGTTTATGGAAATTTAAATTTTGGATTTTCTAGGCTCACGACGAATTACTCGGCGCTTTTGAAAGTAAATTAAAATCCTATGGAATCAACACTGAAGATTTAGGTTTTGTACCTTATAATTCCACTTCATTAGGACAGAAACTTGGTAAAGGAGCATCTGGTCTTGCTTCTAAATGTCCATAATTCAATGACACCAAATGCAATTTTTTGTTCAAGTCATTTTTATTTATAATTTTAATTTTATATATACAAATTTTAAGTGTATTTTACAGATTTCAGTTTTAATAAAAATTTATTTACTTTTCAATGTGATTTCACCATCGATAGGTAGTTTTAGGAAGTTTATATCTATTTTACATTTATTAACCGATGAAGGTTCGAGGCTGAGGTTGAGGTATGATTGAAGTATATGCGAATTCCATAGAGTTGTGGGTCCGAATTCTTGGAGAATAAATTTTGATAAAATTGCAATTAGTTGTCTATGTCGCTCTTTTTCCGCTCGAATTGTAGAATCTTTGGAAATTGAAAATGTGGTTTTTTCTTTCAAAGCTACGGACGACTGAATAAATATTAAAGCGTTAGAATTTTAATGATATTTGATTTACGACAGTATTTGTCGGGACTTTTTAATTGATTATTTATGTTTATACTAATAAACTTATTATTTTATGATTAGTTACAATAATAAAGGGGGAGATAGAAACACTTACGAAACCAAGATGAACATCTGATTTGCTATTATCGAGAAAAGTTGATCCCCATTTAGAATAACTTTGTCTTGCCACAAAAAAAGCAATTACTAATGATAAAATATTTGGTATAATATCGGACATAATGATCTATTTTGATTTTACTTATTTTTTCTCTTATAATTTTGAATTCATGTTGCCTAAATTATTTGAATGAGTTGAATTGTGAATTTGATTTCATTTAACTTATAATTTTTTAATTATTGATTTTTTATTGTTTATTATTGTTACTGTTTGTACAACGTGACATTATTGTTGTAGCGGAAGAAACTCTACTTAAAAAGCGTGTAAATAGATTCAAATGAGTGCATTAACGGTAATATTTCTTCAACAGCGGGTTTTAGAGAAACGTTGAAACGTTTCCAGCAATGCACCTGGCTTTCTGTGGAATGCTCGTAGTAGAATAAGGTTAATGTAGAAGAAACAAGTTTTATGTTTTAAAAAAATTCAAAATTATAAAAAATAATAATAACAAAGCGTTAAAAGTATTTTTTTTAATCAATGGCATTCATTTATTTAAAAAAAATAATAATAAAGTTGCCACACAATAAAACTGTATGAAAAAAATCTTCAAGATTCATTGCATTCGCAAACACAATTCGGCCCAAGTTTTTTTTAAAAAAAAGGAAAAAAACTGAAGAGAAAATTCAATTGTATAAACAGTCCACGCAGATGATTCAGCCGACATTTAGTAAATTTGGAGGAAGGTTGGGGGAAGGGGGAAAAACTGGGTCAAAAAACAACTACATCCCATTTCTATTCCCCCAAAATTAAAGAATTAACATCTTAACCACGTGATCTTAACTTTACAAACTCGAAAAAATCAAATTTATATTCAATATCTGAACTAAATTTCGTCAGCCAATCAAGATTCGTTTGTCACGCGCAATACCCTAACTGCTTGATCAATGCTATTGTCATATCACTTGATCAAAATTATAACATAAAAACGATTCACGATTGCTTGCGTTTGGATTTTTTGGGCCATGCATTTGCAGGTACCCGCTCGGTCGCCGGCAGCATTCGATCGACCAAG
>JAQFZU010000838.1:0-18491 GCA_034696185.1 Henia vesuviana | reverse complement strand
CACACAATACCTCATTCAGGTTTCAATACAAAGATTTAGATGGCACAAATACCATTTTGTATTGTTTCATACATTTTAGTGTAAATAAAAATACTTTTTCTGCCTTTTGATTTATTTTTACTGAGTAAACAATTTTTGGAATTCTCAGTATTGTTAATGTTAAATGAGAAATTGCTATATAAACAATATTGCTCAGACATAAACTTAGAATATGACATCAACTCTTGATTTAGATGTTTTAGGAGTTCCATTACATCACTATTTCCTGCTTTTTAAAGTTTTAAAATTTTAAATGAAAAAATTGTGCAATATAAAAGAGGAAAACAATTACACCATATTTTGCTATATCATGTTCATAATTTAAATTTTAAAAATCATTTACAACTTGTATTTCAAATCATGTTTGGTCCACATTTTAACTTAAATTCTATTCAAAGCAAAACATTTATCAAGGTTAAGTTAATCAGAGGATTATTTAAAACAATTTTCCTTTCAGATTTATTCTCTCTTCAACTGAATTCTACAAATTAGTAACTAATCAAGTTGCAAATAAAAATGTCACTTACTCACTTAAGATGTTGTTTCTTTCAAATAATTAGTTACCATAAGACAACTCTGACACTTTTCCCTACTTTATTGCTAACAAAATAAACAAGTTGATCTTTTCCACTCATTTTGATGCAAAAACAAACATTTTTATCTCAAAACTTAACTCACCATAACTTTTATAAATATTAACTATGAAGAAAATTGTGACTGCAGCTATGAATGCCCTAATTTTAGTTAAGTGCCTCAATATCAGTCAAGAGTGTAATTAAAATGAAGATTGTTTTAATAAGGCATATAAGTGCACCTACTGATTTATAATGGAATTAAGTAATAATTAACTTATTTATACAACAGAGTACTTCATTTTATATTATTAAATAGCTGAAATGCCATTACAAGAGACACAACTAATCAATAAGAACAACAAACAACAAAATGCAATAATAAAGAGCCATTAAATTCTAATGAAAAGTTAGCAAAAACAATTTTAAAAATAGATTCAAGCCTAATGTATTCAAGATAAACATTGAGTTAAGTAAAATTCATTTTAAATATTATCTAAATAACTGGCCAAAATGCATCTACTTAATTAAATATAGTACTAATTAGAGTTTGGGCAAATAGCCTTTCACTTAATTGAATTGGTCACTTAAAATAAAAATTTTAATTTTCTTAATTTCATAAAACTTGAAAATTAGAATAAAAACAAAAGAAAATATGAAATCACTCATTAAATATTTCTTCATATAATATACTTATCTGATAGACATATTTCTATTCAACAATAGCCTTTTTTAGAAATAAATATTTGAGTAATAAACTTGAAGCTGAACCTTTAAAAGCCTTAAAACTTGTTATATAATTATTCACCTTCATATATCATTTAATATTGAAAAAAAAAACCTTTTGTGAAACCATTTATCTACTTTAAGTTTAATTTAAAAACTTATTACAATTTTCAAGGGTAAAATTCGAGATTAATATCATATTACAGTTGAATATTTCCATTAATATTACAAAAAAAAAAATATTTTTGTTAAATTAAAAAATAATTTTTTTTCCTTATTGAATTAATTAGCCCATTGCATAACTACAACTAACCAAATGGAATTTTGGATTGATTTTGCCCACATGAAATGTCAAATGTTTATTATATTCCTTTTACCAACTATTATTATGTAACCAACTTATTTTCCCATATTCACTTATTTCCTTCACAATTATAGAAATAAACAGGAAACAATTGTAAAATCATTTCCAAACCTATTTTTAATAAGTTGGTCATGTGATATATTAATTTTTAAAATAAAAATAATTTTTTTCTAAATTAATTTTTTTTCTAATTTTATGATGCATAAAATTGACCTTTGAGTGATACATGACAAAAAGCACTTTTAAACTTATCCTAATATCAGTTAAAAAATTAATTTATCAAAACTTAAAGTCACTTACCTTCTAAATGCCAATAAAATATCAAAAATTGATAAAAAGAACTAAATTCCCATTGATTTTCCTTTCTTTCCCCAACCCCAAAAAGCTAAAATTAACTATTAAACCACTAAACACCTCATTTAAACCCCCTAAATTAACCTATTAATTTTTTTAACAGTAACCCACAATTATTTTTAGATATTTACAAACTCTTAAATCCACTCGACCCAAAAAAAACTAAAATTAAACCCGAAAAAAGCAAAATTCAACCCCCCCAAAAACCCCCCTGAAGAACCAATAAATCAATTAACACAAACTTATTACTCAAATCCCCCAAAAAATGACTAAAAGACACTTGAAAACACTCAAAATTTATAAATTTATGTTTAGTTTAGTTGAAAAATCTTTAAATTGATATAAAACGAGATAAAACAGAAAATTTGAAACCTGTGGAAACCCGCCATGTTGGCAGCCCCACCCATTCGCTATTGAATAGGGGTAAAGTGTGCCCATCTTCGATGTGTAATGTGTGGAGTTGGGTATTAATTGATGCCTACGTACCTAGTATGTACTCGGATAGGTGAAAGCAACCTTGGTTTACACTCGTTGGCCCACTTAATCGACGGGCGACCCGCGTGGAAGCCACGTTAGCTTTCCTTGCGACTGGAACAAACGACTAGTCCATTTTGCGGGCAGAAATAGGGGCGATGGTCGGTAGCACCGCATTATTTAAGCGTCAATTGGTGGATCCCATTAAATTATTTTCATTTTTTTTATTTATTTTATTTATTTTTCTATTTAAGTTGCGACTTTTGGTCGTTTAATTTGAAAAAAAAAATTTAAAAGTGAAATATAATTTTTTTTTATTTTCTTGTTTAATTTTTGCTTTTTATTTATTTAAAGTTTGGATTTCTGGTGTTTGTATTTGGTATTGAGTGTGGGTGAAGGCCAACGTGACTTGAATTTAAGGAAAAGGTCAATTGTTGAGATTTTACGTAATTTTGTTTTTTTAATATAATAAATTTTAATATAATTTTATTTAAATGCATTTAATTTAATTTCTATTTAATTTTCCCATAAAGCCACCAGAATTGTTAAAGGCCGTGACAATGTAATGGAAAACAGTTCGCTTTCGACTCGCTAGATGTCGTTGGGTTTGAATTTCAGCTTTTAACGATTTAAAGCCACGTAATGCATAAATTGATTTTCCAACCCTAAAATCGATAATATCACATTTGATCATATTTTTAATTAAAAAGAAATAAATAAAATACGAATTCACAAAAACCGAAACTTATTCACACGAAACCGAAACCTCCATTAAATTTATTAATAAAAATAAGAAAAGATTAACTCCCCCCCCCCCCCCATACACACACACCCTTTTGTGTCGTTTTATTAATATTTTAATACGATGATTGATTTGTGACTAAAAATATCGCAGCAAAAAGACGATTTTTATAACTTCTATTTTAATTTTGGATTTCTTCCAAAATTCATCATTTCTTTCCGAAAATTAAATTCTTCGATTCAAACAACAATTTGAAACTACACAAAAATCGATTGAACGAACAAAATAAATAAATAAATGGCGTCGCATCGAGTTAAAAGGTAAAATCGATTTAAAAAAATAAATTCTAAAATATATTTTTATATTTCCAAACTGAAATAGAAAATAGAAAAATGCAACGACCCCAAAACACACAAACGTCACAAAATGTTACGACGCACCTCATTCAGTCAAACACGAAGCAACCAATCACCCGTTGCTTAGCAACAACGGCCATAGATTTTCATAACGTTTTAAATAAAAAAAATAAAATTAATTTTCTCTTGTTTTTATTTATTATATTTAACCATTTTAATACTTTAATTCATGAATTGAGGTCGATTTTAATTTTACTTATAAATCTGAGGTTAAGAAAGTTCAACATCTTTTTATTATTAATTTAAATTCTATTTTAAAAAAAAAATAGAAAAAAAATTCCTGGTGACCCGAATTTAAGTGAATTTCAAGGAAAACGTGTTTTATTATTCAAAGTGAAAATGAAAAAATCATATTTGAAAGAGTTGAATATTTAGCCTTGTAAAATGGTAAAATATGGTTTAACGACCACCATTTTTATTGACAGTTTTTAATATTTAATAATTAAATTTAAATTTTAACTTTAATATTACATGAAACATGGAAATCATGCGATTAAAATTTCTAATTAGCGCAGTACAAATAATTCATGCTACGACGCGCTCCGATATTCAACCTCAACGAATGAATCTATTAAAGAATGGCAATGTGACTGTTATAATGTGTATATTACATTGTGATTGCAGCGATGTGAGTGTCACAGTGCCGTTTTTTTAAAATGGCCACATTCCAAACCTCATCCATCTCGTAAATGACTGACCCATAAATCGTGACAGTAACATCGATCGTTAACAGACGGAACAAACATGTCATGCTTGACACAAGCGAAAAACAAAAACAAATATCTGTATTTCCTAGTGTTTAATCCCAGCAGTACGTACAATTTAAGGGTCGATTAACCCGCATTTTCAATCTAGGTATAAATACGCACTATTAATCCGATAACATCGACCATTAGTGAAAAATGAACTTTTTGTTAAATGAAGCGTATCAGTACATAACATCACAGCCTTGACCATACCACAACTTTAACTTGACCTTATAAAATTATTTTAGAAAAAAAAAAGTAGAAAATTAAGAATTTATAGAGTCAAACCAAGTGGAAAAGGTAAAAGAACACATTAAATGAAAAATGTGTGAAGGTTTTTTTTATGTGTGAATTCATTCTTTTTATATCTATTTTAACCATGCAAAATTCCCATTGGTTGTGTTGCTTCATTGACTCTTGCTAAATGTCAATGTATTTTGCAATTTTGTTTCTAATTTTAACACTTTGAAAATTATTTTAGAAAAATCTTTAATAATTTACACAAATGTGTAGGGATGGGTTGGTCTAATGTGTAAGTGGGTTGATTTGGGTGTGTTTATTGCTCTATTTGATATATAATCCCAATGCAAACCATATTTCAATGCCACTGGGACACTACCAAAAGCTTTATATTGCTCTGTTTGATCTAAAAATGGAAAATAACTTCAGCTTTAACTAATGCTAGGCACCAATTCAGCTCTTACAGTTTTGATGGACTGTATAATGGACTTTAGTGTAAAGGATAATCATCAAGGGACCAACTGGTTGCAATTCCCTTCCACTCTAATTTGCTGCTTGCCCGAATCAAATGTCAATCTGGACCATGAAACAAGCTCGATTTGGGCCCAGAAGTGAGTGTTCTAACTGCAAGGCCACTGCAACCAGCCTGTAAAGGCGAAAGCTGTGACTCATTCTGTTGTGCTTCGAGGTATTCAAAAATCTAATTACATACTCAATCATATGCACATAACTCACCTTACTTATAAACCAATCTATAAATTTAATTTATACTTTGATAAATTATTACTCAGTGCACAAACATCTATTTTGCCAAATACCAGGAGCATAGTAAAGAGAAAATAGGTGGGGACGAGTGTCCCCAGGCACCAGTTTATTGTAGAAACAAGATTAATAGCAGTATTTATTTATTAGATTCTGATTAGTCTTTTAAAGCCAATTTCAAAGCTCAATTTTAAAAGAAATAGCACAAATACATTGCCGGCGCGCATGGCCATTGTAGACGCTGGCGACATAAAGCCTTATACCTACCTACCTACATGTCATGTTAATGCAATTGCAAATAATTTTTCATTTTGTGTTGAAATAAATACAAATTTGGACTCACCCAACTGTACCAGTTGCATATCTGGTAATGTTGCTTTGGTAATAGCTGATATCTTCTTCTGGTAAGGGATGATCGTAAATTAATGTTTCCACCATTGATCCTTTGGAACTACCAAAAGACACCCTGAAAGACATACAAATCATTATTAGTGTATTCGATGTTGAGATATTTTTAAAAATCTGCATAAATCTTATATTTCAACATTTTATTTTTCCGTCTAATTAAGCTGTCCAAACACACATGTGCTGCAGTTTACAAGTAGTAATTGGTACATACCACGATTAAATGGGCGGGATGATTCGAGTGGTGAATAATACAACTGCTGAATGCAGAATAATCTAAACAATGGCATCGTTAACGTGGTTATGTCCACTTTTATTTTATATTGGTTTACATCGTTGACAACGATCACATTTTCTGACGTAATTGGTCATTTTTGGCCAATGGTAGAACTCGTTTTGATCTATCTTCAATTTTGTTTATTTTTCTAGGATTTATCACATTTTCAGTCACAACAAATGACATCACGGCTTTCGGAACGATTCACTCGACTTTAAATAATTATAAGATTATTTTACTAAAAAAAAAATATCAAAACTTCAATCTCAAGTAGCAACTTGAAAATTTATTTATTTATTTATAGAAATACTTAAGAATCTCATTTCAAAGTAGAAGAAGAAAAAAAAAAGGAAAAACTCGAATCTTTTTAAAGCATCTCACTTAAAGCATTCAATTAAAGCCGTTTGCCCCTTACATTTAATCCGCCATCTTCAACACCACTCATCTCGAGATTGAACGAGATTTTATAATCGCCCTTCGTTCACAGCCAATCTCGCCAATTAGTATGTTAAAAAATACTTTAATAAACAAATTCGCATTACTTATCTCTTCAATTCTCTTAACCCCCTCAACCATAAACAATATTTTCAATCCAAAAAAAAAAAAGTGGAAAATCCTTCGGCAAACTTCAAGGCTAAGCAGAAATCGATCAAACGGAGTCTGGCAACGTCTCCTAAGCAGCCATGTCTGGGTTTTGCCGATCTATAAACATGTCCAACTCATTCTAACATTTAATTTACAAAAGTTAATAAATATAAAACAAGAAATAACATCTTGTAAATGAATGTGACATATTGTAACCGTCATTTAACGCCAATAAAACACCACTTTGCAAATGCAGCAAAGTGAGTGTTACAGTGTGACTGTTATAATGTGCATATCGCATTGTAAATGCAGTATTCATCTTCATTTGCGGCTAAACTGTTTAATAGAAAAAATATACAAGTTGAAAGGGGTGCCAAATGGTCAATTTTTTTTAATTTCGTTCCCAGAATTTTTTTTTTTTAAAAACACAACCAATTTCTTCATCATCTCAGTCGTTTATAAAAATAGATCAAAAGTCGTCGAACTTTCATTTTTTTTTTTTTAAATTATTTTTAAATTGAATTATGGAGTATAATGTGAGTGATACTTTTTGTGAAACTTGTTATTTTACAATAGTTGGATGCGCATGACCGATTATAACTTCCTGTAAAAATAATTTTTTTTTTTTTAAAAAGTGAAATTCAGTGAAAATTGAATTTTTTTGAGGTTAAAATTATATTTTTAATGTGTTCAAAGGGTTTAATTAATATGTTAATATTGTAATTTAAAGAGTTGATCCGATTACTTTTCATGTAATCCGATCATTATTTTCTTATTTTTATTTTTAATTAAATATTTTCGTTTTGACAAAAATGGTGATTAAATCGTGAAGAAACGCGACTCCGCCCTTTTAATCATTACAAAAACCAAAACTAATTTATGGGTGTAAAAAAAAACGGGGCGGGGGTAAATCTCGTTTATTTATATAAATCTCGTTTATTTATCGGTTTTAAAATACTTAAAAAATTAAATCCCGCCATTTTTATTGGATATTTTTTTTTTAAACTCCATTTTGATAGATTCGCAGAAATTTTGGTTTCGGTTTTCAATTGTTTTACTTTCGATTTGTAGAAAAAAAAAAATTTATTTCATTGAAATTTAACTGAAAAATCAATTTTTATCTCGTTCCAGTTTCACATCTGTTCTTGTTTCATCAGGTTACCATGGAAACTTAAGTCATATTGGTATTATTACATGACGTCATATTTTTTTTTCTATTAATATTATTATGTCATTTATTTATTCGTAAAATGACATCATCTAATAATAGTTATAATGACGTCTTATTCTAACATCAATTACGTCATAGTTATTCGGTCCATAACCCGGAAATATTTTTTTTATATTATTACCACCAGTTTCCGGTATTTAATCCCATAATCACAATGACTTAATTCCACATGAGAAAAACCCAAAAAATTCATTAAAAAAATGAAAAAAAAATAATTTTCCATTTTTCTTATATTTAACAGGTGTTGATCAGTCAAAAATGAATTATTTAACCATTTAAACAACCCTAAAAATCTACTTTCAAACAATATTTGATGTCTAGACCAGATTATATACTCAAAAAAACATTTTTATAAAACATGTCTAATTATGATGTCATAAAATAACCACTTTTGAACACATAAAAAGTAGGTCAGATTCAATGAAAATTTCACCTAAAAATACCAATTTTTTAACACTTTGTGCTTTACGGCTGTAAAATAAGCCTAAAATAGTCAAATTAGATATTACAACAATGTTTTTTTTTACCTTTTGAGCGATGGGTGTTTCATATTGTTGTCCCTGCCCTTGTGATTGTTATTATTGCACGTGGAAATGGTCGTGGGCCGCGCATGGGCAATCATGATTCGACAAGATTTAAAAGCACTCGAATCGACATTGGTATTGTATCACGTGGCACATTATTCGTGTTTTGCACACATTGTTTGAACGACACACGCGGCTCTTTGGATGTGTAAACTCGCTATGAGATGCGCATAAGTACAATTTTTCGCTGTGTGTTCCGGAGCAGCCCACTTTCGGGGACCAGGAGGGGAAGGACGTACCGGAAGTATGGCGAAAGGTGTTGTGGGTAAATTTTGTTAAGGGAAAATATTTAATTAAATTTTTTTTTTTTTCTTTTTTATTTTATTTTCCGCGACGAATTTTTCTTGAGTTGAATTTTTGATTTGTTTTGGTATTGTTAAATGACGTCATCGAATGAGGTTTTTTTTTTTTTTGATTGGAATTTCAATGTCGTTGTTGGTAATGTTGTTGTTTGGTGTTTTGTTGGATTATATTTTTGGTTAAAAGTGTGTATTTAATGATGTGTGTCGATATTGCGTTTTTATTTCAAGTTACGCAACCTCCTCCGTAATTGATCGATGCGAGTGTTGCCGTGGTAATGGAAAATAAACACGGATATTGGGTGAGTCATTCGAAATGGATTGAGAATTGTTTGTGTTTAGATGGGGAGATATTTAGTGAATTAATTGTGAGTTTTAAAAGAATAAATTAATTTTTTTTTAAATAAAAGATTTTTTTAATTAAAAGTTTTATCGATAGATGGCGTCGAGGTGGAATTTTAAACATCTTAAAAATGGCGATTGAAATCGTAAACTAAAAATATTTTACTATTTAATTTAATAATGGAATTGAATGTTAATGAATCAAATAAGTGTAAATTAATCGAAAATATACCTTGTCGATATTATTACATGCAAATAAGACTGTGAGTAACAAATTTAAATAATTTTATTTTATAAATTAATTTTTAATTTTTTTTTTTAATTTAAGGGAATTTATCGAACGTCCACAATTAGTGATCAGTAGTGAAGCATTTCAGTCGTTAATTGTACAAAACATCGAGCAATTGTTTGGCGAAAATGGTGCTTCGATACCAATCGATTTATTAAAATATAACAAAAACACTTTCGATGCCATAATTCGGATACCGAAAAAGTAACAAACAAAAATGAATTTTTAATTTTAAAAATTAAAAATTTTTTTTCTTATTTTAAAACAGAAGTTTAAATAAAATTTGGAGTTCGTTAACATCATGTAGAAGTTACGGCAAAAACAATTGCGCTTTCCGTGTCATCAAAATATCACCGTTTTTAGTATCATTGGCAGCCAACAGCAGAATTTTTATACACGAATAAAATCTGAATTTTTTTTAAATATTTTAATTTTATTCTTTAAATGCGACATCATGACTTAAAAATTTCCTTTTTCTCGTTGTATTCATATACGGTCGATAAACCCATTCGTTATCAGCTGCAGTGCCTTGTTCGACCGTTCCCAATTGAATTTTAAACACTAAAAAATTAAATTAAAAATTAATTTTTTAAAAAATATTTTAATTTGTAATTCATTAACGTTTCATTTCAAATCTCGGTCCCACTTCTGTTAATTCGATTTCTTTGCCTTCGATTTTTCTATAAACGTGATGTCTTATATAAAAAAAAATAATAAAAAAATAAAATTAACATAAATTAAATAAATTTGAATAAATACCGAAATGAGATGAAATCATCTTGATTAGTGAAACTAATAACTCTTTTACTCTCATCTTTTGGTACTGGGAATAAATATTTAAGGATATTCATAACCTGAATATAAAATAATATTAATTTGGTTATAATTTTGTTTATAATAAAATATTACTCTTAATCCTAATCGAGATTTAAAATTATGAAATATTAAATGCGGATAAGCTTCGGACATTGTTCCTATTTCTGGTATATCGTGACGCATAACTACACTGGATAATGTGAAATGTGCTGTTGGACCGAATGGTAAATGTGAAACAATTAAAGTATCTAAAATAAAAATAAAATTAATTATTTATTATTATATTATTGTTAATTGATTTTAACCAGGTTGGCCACGATGTTCGTGAATAATAACGAAATCAGTTACATCATTGGCTCTACAGGCTTGTACTAATTCATTCATTTCGTAATTGCCTCTGTTCATTCGTTTTGAATTTGGGAAAATTAATCGAACTTCTTTAGCGAATTGTTTTAATTTCGAACTTGGATCTCGGGATGTCGTAATCATTATTTTTGGATCTTCCACTCCGGCCCATCTGTCATAAATAATGAATTAAGTTTTTTTTTAATGTTTAAAGATTTTTTTTAATACCTATATTCGTCGTCTTCGTGAGCTGTAACTCCTTCTGCACCTTCGTCGTCCCATTCCAGCGCTTTTTGTAGATCCAAAGCATCTTTACGTAGTTCGGTTGAAATTAGTTTGTTTTGATCGATTGCTGTTTTGAGTTTTTCTTTTTTATCTTCGATCGCTTGTTGACGTTGTTCGATGTTTTTACGATATAGATATTCTCTACGTAATCTTGCTTGTCTTCGGAGCTGAAATAATAAAATTTTAAATTAGTTTGATTAGAGTAAAACACGTGTGGTTAAAATACCGACCATTTTGGTTCTGTTGAGTGCTATGACGTCTTATGTCGGTTTTTTGTTGAACTTCCTTTACACAACAACGTGGAATCTGTGGTTTTACTACTTTTGGTAAGTTGTTTTACTTTTGTATTTTATTATGAAACACTAAAGAGTTAAATTTTATATTAGGAAAAATGGTGAAACCTAAAACGACTTCGAGAAAAAGGGATCGGTTGAATAATGCCAATCACAGTCTTAATCCAGGTAAAAATCGTTTAAATATGAAATTGACATATGAATAAAAAAAAATTTATTTTTAATTAAAGATCGTGCAACCGGCAAGAAAGGCCAAGGTGGGAATTCAATGCGTGACAAATCGACCATAAATCGTTTGTTGATGTACAAAAACTCCAAACCAATTCGGTAATATTTAATTTCAACAAAAAAAATTAAATTTTAATTTTCTAAATAAATTACTAATTAACACATTTAACATTTAGAAACCGTATTGGTAAAATTATCAAAGCTGCACCATTTCAATCACGATTGGCACCTGGTACCGTATCGAGAATCGAACCAAACCAAAAATGGTTCGGAAATACCCGTGTTATAACACAAGGCGCATTGCAAAAATTTCAAGAAGAGTTAGGAAAAGCGATACGAGATCCATATCAAGTTGTTATGAGACAAACACGGCTACCAGTGACATTATTAAATGAAACTGCTAAAGTAAATTACATTTAAAATCTGATTTTTGTAATATTAATTTTTTTTTTATATTCTAGAATGTCAGAACTCACATATTAGACACTGAAGGATTTGAAAATACATTTGGTCCTAAAGCGCAGCGTAAAAAGCCGAGTTTAAAAACAAATGATTTACAAGTAATTTATATTTTATTTACTACAATTTTATTTGATTTAAAATGTATTTTTCTTATAGCAACTCGTTCAACAAGCGGAATCAGCGAGTGAATCTTACGATGAGAAAAACGATAGAGATTTAGTCACTGAAGAACCAGATTCAAAGGATGGGCCGAGAGAAATGATTATGTCTGCTGGGCAATCGAAACGAATATGGAACGAGTTGTATAAGGTTTTTTTTTGATGATTTAATATATCATTAATAAAATTATTTTAAAATATTATTAATTTCTAGGTTATTGATTCTTCCGATGTTGTAATCCAAGTCTTAGATGCACGGGATCCCATGGGAACTCGGTCTAAACATATTGAAGAATTTCTGAAAAAGGAAAAACCGCATAAACATTTAATATTTGTTTTAAATAAATGCGATTTAATTCCAACATGGATCGCTGTAAATTTTATTTAATTGTTTTTTAAAAAAATAATTTTTAATTTGAATTTTTTTTTTTAAATTAGAAAAAATGGGTCGAATATTTATCACCGACTTGTCCAACGATGTTATTTAAAGGGAGTATGAAAAATCCATTTGGTAAAGGCGCTTTGATTAACTTATTGCGTCAATTTGCTAAACTGCACGAGGACAAGAAACAAATTAGTGTCGGATTCATTGGGTATCCAAACGTTGGTAAAAGTTCTGTTATTAACGCACTGCGGGCCAAGAAAGTGTGCAAAGTTGCGCCCATTGCTGGCGAAACAAAGGTAATGATTAAAAATGCTAAATTTAATTATAATTAAACAAATTATTTAATTAGGTTTGGCAGTACATCACTTTAATGAAACGAATATACCTCATCGATTGTCCGGGTGTTGTTTACCCCACAGGCGATTCGGATGCTGATATTGTACTCAAAGGAGTGGTAAGATTTTGGTATTTTAACCGTTTTAATATTTAATGAAATTTTAAAAATTTTTTAGGTTCGAGTCGAATTAGTTAAAAATCCCGAAGATTACATTGAAATAGTTCTTCAACGACTGCAAAAAGAATACGTCATAAAAACTTACAAAATCGAGGATTGGACCGACCCAAATGATTTTCTAGAACAATTGGCCAGGAAAAGTGGTAAATTGTTGAAAGGTGCTGAACCCGATGTTCCAACAGTGGCGAAAATGGTTCTTAATGATTGGCAGAGAGGCAAATTACCTTATTTTGTTAAGCCACCAAATGTAGATGAATTATGTGACGATGAAACGAAATAAATGATTTAAAAAATGAAGGTTAGTTTTTTAAATTATTTGATTTATTGCAACGATACACTCGCTATGTGTCCGGATAGCAAATCTAGAAATTTGAGATTTATATAATTTTTAAAAAATGATTTTAAATATGAAATTACTTGTTCAATGCCATTTCGAATGCAGACGAAATAGTCATTGCACTAGAAAAATTTGTTTTAAATTTTTAAAAATCAATTTTTGAGTTTTAATTTACCGAATCATAAATTGTCTCATTTTTTTTACAATCGTCAAATACAATTGCTGCTTTCAATTTATTCTATAAAAAAGAAAAGAAAATAATTAATAATTGTATATGATTAATATAAGACTTACATCTTTGTCTGTCATGTTTTCTATTGTTTGATTTCTATATTTTTCGGAATCAAAACATTTTTCTGCCATCTTTAATTAGTAATAAGGGAAACTATAAAAAAGAATTTTAATATTTTTTTGTAACTTACATCTCCTGGAATTATTTGTAACTTCTTCAGCACACACTTAGCAATTCTCCATTCGTTTTTTATACCTTCAGAATGAGCACAATCTTCATAATCGGTTTTTAACCGAACCATGTATTCATGTACGAAGCAGCCAGAATTCTTTAATTGTGACAAAAATAAGAAATTATAACAAAAGAGTAATTGATTGAACTTACATCTGCTTGCATTTGCAACGTATATAACCATAAAATAAAGAAAAATAGATTAAAACTAGACATTTTAAGAGTTACGATTCTTCTATTGATATCTTTTTTTCAGTATATTTCGTGTGAGATTATAAAGGAAAGGTAATTTTACAAAAGGTGCTTTTCGTGTGTTAAAATTGAAGGAAGCTTCTGATGGTTTCCGAATTAATTATAGATTATATAATATTTTATTTATTATAAGTATTCAAAATATGTATTGAATAAATCAGTGGAAAATAATCTTTTAAAAGGCAATTTTTATAATTTTTCTTTAAATGAATAAAATGTTTTGAAAGTACCATTATCTATCTTCTATATATCTAATACATATAATACGAGATGTCCGTCCGTGTGCATGTTTCAACTCGAAAACTGTAAGTGATAGGAGAAAACTGATTGCAAATTCGGAATTCTTGTGGGCTGAATAGGTTACATGACCTGTTTTTGGTGACCTAGACCCAACAATGGGTTTCCACTCTCATTATGACAAATTGGTTTATATTATACGGTTTATTATATGGAGGGCTGTTAGGAAATGTTAGCATTTTAGAATTTCAAAGGGAATTGAAAATGTGGAGGTATTTTAAATTGACAGCAATTAGAAATCTGTAATTATTTGAAAGTGGATGATCATTTTAGAATGAGGGGACATTCCAAAATATATGATCATTTCAGAATGTGGGGCTATTTGAAAGTACAGTGGTATTAGCAAATGTGAGGTCATTTTAGAATGTGGACATATTTTAAAGAGTGGAGGTATTTCAGATTGTGGGTATTTCAAATTAAAGCCAATTGAAAATGTGGAACTATTTCAAAGTGGGTGATCATTTTAGAATTTGGGGATATTTAAAAATGTGGGGGTATTACAAAATGTAGAGGCATTACCAAATGAAAGGACATTTGGAAATGTGGGGGTATTTCAAAGTGTGGGGGTATTAGCAAATACAGGAGTATTTCAGAATATGGAGGTGTTTCTTATTAATGTGGTGATATTTCAAAGTGAAGGCAATGTGTGGGTATTTTGAAGTTTGGAGGTATTAGCAAACATGGAGGCATTTCAAAATGTGGGGGTATTTCAAAGTGTGTGGACATTTTAAAATGTGGGGGTATTTCAAAGTGTGTGGACATTTTAAAATGAAAATAATTGGAAATGTTGGGGTATTTCAACAATATGTGGCTATTTCAAAACGTGAGGATATTTTAAAGTGCAAGTATTTGCAAATGTGGGGATATTTTAAAGTGAGGATAATTGAAAATGTGGGGGCATTTTAAATTATGTGATTATTTTAGAATGTGTGGGCATTTTAAAGTGTGAGGGTATTTGCAAATGCAGGGGCATTTCAGAATGTGGGAGTATTTCGTAGTGAAGTTAATTAGAAATGTGGGGATATTCTAAAGTTGTGGCCATTTTAGAATGTGAAGGTATTTTAAAGTGAAGGCAATTGGAAAAGTGAGGGCATTTAAAAATCTGGCCATTTCAGAATGCAAGAATATTTCAAAGTGTGAGGGTATTTACATATATGGGGGTATTTTAAAGTGAGTGGGCATTTCAGAATATGGAAATATTTTAAAGTTACATGTTTCCCTTCGAAAACTATAAGTGAGAGAAGGAAACCAATTGCATATTCGGAATTCCTGGGAGGACATTTATAAATGCAGGCTTATTTCAAACTGGAAGGGGCTTTGCAAAAACAGAGCAGATTTCAGAATGGAGGAGTATTTGCCAGTAACAGAAATAGCCTACCTCTGGTAACCTACAATTTGATTTCTTTTAAAAAAATCATTACATTTTTAGCAATAATGATTTTGCACAACTTCACTAAAATCCACCGGATAACACAACAGGCAATTTGCTAGTATATACAGGGTGGAAGAAAAGTCTGTATCCCCACCAATATTTCAGAAGAGAAGACTATTTCTTGAATATATAAGTGGGTCATATACAAAGTAGGCCATGCTGAAATTAATGGTGATCTCAGATTTGACCTTGAACACTGGGATCAAGGTCGTTCATTTTCTAACTTTTAAACTCTTTGAGATAGAGAAGAAAAGTCAATTGCAAAGTTGTAGAGCACCATTTGTTTAGTCAATATCTACTTTTAAATCTTATTGTTATGATGTACATTCTTGAGAAATTGGTGGGGATACAGACTTTTCTTCCATCCTGTATATATATAATACAGAATGTCTGTCCATTGCATGTTTCAACTTAAAAACTATAAGTGATAGGGGAAAACCGATTGCAAATTTGGAATTCTCGTGGGCTAAATAGGTCACATGATCCATTTTTGATGGCCAACGACTGCTGGTTTCAACAATGGGTTTTCACTCTCATTATAATGTATTGGTTATGATCAATGTTATGATCATACAGTTTATTTTTTCTTTGGGTTTCTTTTTTATTTGCAAGCTCTTTATTTTAAAATGTAATGACAGGAATAGGTTAAAGGGTAGGGTTAAGGGTAAAGATAAAGGTAAGGATTAGAGACAGGAGTAGAGGTAGGGTTAAGATAGAGGTTAAAGTAAGGGTTAGGGAAAAGAATAGGGTTAGAATTAGTTAGAATAAGAAGTTTAGTAAGAAGCATTTTTAGAATGTGGGGGTATTTCAAAATGTGAGGTTGTTTGGGAATGTTGAGGTTTTTCAAAATATGAGTATTTTAAAAAATAGAGGTTTTTTAAAACATATGGGTATTTTAGAATGTAGGGGTATTTCAAAAGTGTGGGCATTTTAGAATGTGGGGATATTTTAAAGTCTCAGGGTAATTGAAAATGTGGGGGTATCTCAAAGTGTGGACAATTCAAAATGTGGGGGTATTTTACTCCCAAAGTAATAATTCCTAGCCAAACCACCCATTTGTCAACAGGTCTTAGCGAAGAGACCATTCTGATGGTTCAATTGGCCACGATTCATAAAATTCCCTTAAGATCGGGATTAACTATGACTGAATTTGTCCGACTAATAGTTCAAAAGCAGACCACCGGGATTGAGTTTGGTGAACCATTCGAGAAACTATTTGTAGACCAAACTCAGACTTCACCCGCAACTAATTGGCAGAATTAGGTGAGCCATTCTTGCCAGAATCTGTCGCAGGACCGAACAAGAGCTCCACCGCCGACTCAGATTGTGACCGTTGCAAATGTATATGCGAATCCGAATTCAGCCATATCTGCGGCCGGCCAGACCTTACCGATTGAGCCAACAACAACCCAAAATGTGCTTATCAATCTGACTAAAGGGACTCGAAACCCTCCGCCTATGTCTATCTGTGTGATTGGTCAGCAATGTTGTAACCCTTTTCCCCACCCCCCTTCACATCTGTATATAACCCCTTTCTGACCTAAATAAAGACAGTGTATTTTTAACCCTCAAAATGGCAACGCTTATTATTCACACGGAAGAACACATGGTGGCAGCGGAAAAATTGCGAAAAACGGGCGCCAATCGACAGAAAAGCGGACCCATGAACGACCAAAAATAGGCGCGGGACCTAGGTCGAAATTGGCAGGAGACGTCGACGCAAACGCATGTGAGATATTTGAATTCATAAAATAGAATTGGTAAAAATAATATAAAAGTGTATTTATGTTATTGATATTGATGTTATTAATTTAATGAATAATTATTCTTAATGTGTATAGTACTAATCGATATCATATTATTATTGAATCATATTATATTCATATTATACTCATGTTATTATATTGAATTACAAATAGAAATTATATAATGTAAAATGTTATCACCAGATGTCATCATTATGTAGTAGTTTAACCTGTAGTTTAATAATGTAATCTTCTGATTTTTATAAAGTTAGTTGAGACATGTACTTCAAAGTGTCAAATTGGATTAATAAATCATCTTTATGTTATCTTAAATAATGAAGACTATTATTTAAAAATATAACGATCAACATTTATTACCACGATAAAAATACAAAGTTTAAACAATTGAATAAGGACGAAAATGGTCAACTGAATTCAACAATTCGAAAAGACGACTTCTGGAATTAAAAAACATTAATGTGAATCGAACTGACCTGCATTTTTGCAATATCCAACAACGCGGCCGTACGACCGGACATGCGGACAACGAACAAAGGGACACGGAACAAAGGATCGACCATGCGGACGAGAGACGCACAGACGCGGCCGACGAACACGCGGTTTCCGTAAGTGTTGACCACGCGGTTGGCGTGATTGAGAATCACGCGGTCGACGAACAAAGGATCGACCACGCGGACGGCCGACGCCCAGGCACGGCCAACGTACACCCAATTGACGAACACGCGGGTGTCGAACACGCGGTTGAGGAAAAGGCGATTGACCATTGCACGACCACCGGTAAAAGTGAGAATTATACTATTATAAAAGCGAAAATTGAAAACCAAAACCCGAACATTTTGGCGATGGCGAATTTAATTCCGCCGCCCGTGGAACAGTTCAATTTCACGCAGGCCGAGGATTGGCCAAAATGGGCCTGCAGATTCAAGCATTTCCATAGCGTTTCGGGGCTTAAATCAAAGCCGGACCAGGAACAAGTCGACGCATTGATTTTTTATATGGGTGACCAAGCAG
>JAQFZU010000837.1:0-18494 GCA_034696185.1 Henia vesuviana | reverse complement strand
ATTTGTATGTTGAAATTATCAAGTGATAAGCAAACTCTCATTGAAATTAATTATTAGAAATCAAGAGTTATTGTTATTTGAAAACTTATTTGTTATGAGAAAATGTTATGATATATGAACGTTTTCTTAATGGAGTTGTTGCTTTGGTGAGAAGACGTTTGCAAAACATGTTGTTAAACAAGGCATTTATCGAGTGTCGCAGTGCAGATTAAGAAAAGCGATGAGCAACGCTACAACAGCGAAAGAAAACATCAATAGAGTTGATGAAAATTGCCAACAAACACCAAAACCGACCGAACTGCAACTCCCTCGCTTTTAATCCTTGTCAAAACTTAAGTAGCCGACTCGAAGAAACCCCGTTATTTCGCTGGGGAATTAACAGCATCGGATTGACCATTCACAAACCCACTCTAAATATTGCATTTTGGACCGCGATCACTTTGCTCGTGTTAATTTCGCTCGTGTTCAAATGGCAGTTTGCCAAATTAAGAAGTCGACACGCAAAATCCAATCTGCAATTATCAGCATGACTTCTGTAAATCTCACCCAAATGAGTTTCAACCTGTCAAATTAAGTTTGTTCTTCGTTTTCAACATTTTTTACATATTTTCTCCGTATATTCTCTTGAGGACTTTTAAAGAAAAAAAAATTTTTGTTTAAATTATTTATTTTAGCGAAATTGATTATCGTAGAATCCAAGCTGAAATATGTTGAAAAAAAAACAAATATTGGGTGTTTGTTTAATTCGTATATATTGAAAATCCATCTTTTAGATACTAAAACGGATTAAGCTGAAATGCGCTCGCCCTACCTCCGAAAACCAAAACAACTCAACTCAAACCCTCGAGCTAACACTCCAAGTATAGAAAAGAAAGTTAAATTTTTTTAATAACATCTTATCAAATTTATCCATTATTTACGAACACTTGAAAAAGAATATTTAGTTTCAAAATTGGAAAAAAATCTTTCATATTTTTCCACCAAAATAACAAACTTCTTTCAGCGCATCTTGAAATTCTTAAAATTAATTATCAAGATGTAATCCTAAGGCTAAAATGGATATTAATTTCAATTACAAACGGGTGACATATTCTTTATTTCGTAGCTTTAATTCAGTAAATTAAAAATTCACACTATCCAAAAACGTAAGTTTTAAACGAAAACTAGTCTAAGTCACTATTATACTAACTTGTAAGTCAAGATTACAATTTAAACTACCATTAAGTGTTTCTAAAGCTATTGGGAGTGCATCATGGACTTATCTTAATCACTCAAACATCAGATAAGACGAACTTCGATTTTCACTTCTGGCAGCAAATTTTTTTTTTCAATAGCATCAGCGCGAATTGCAAAAAGCAGTGAAAATCGAGGTCAGTAGCACCCTTCATACCGTTTGCAACGCGTCTCAGGAGTGTAATGGGAGCTAGTTTTGGACTCGGTTCGTTTCCCTTCATTATGCTCGTCTCATTAATTGAATTTGGTGTCGCAGCCGCGGCCTCTCTCTCGTCATCTGCTGCCCCGTTCGTCCTCCGCGAGCTTGTTATCATTTGTTCGTTCAAATTAAAACGTATACAAGAAATGCTTCATTGCACGTTTTATCCCTTTTGCACACACCACAGAGCCTTTTTACTGGAACACGAATGAATAAATAAGATATAAATTTATGACTAAGTAAATAAGGTTTGTAGAAACTCGTGGTTTCAACATCTGGTCTAATTCCACTGTTTAGATCAACATTAATCACTGTGGACTTTTATTTTTTTTATGATTTCTGTAAAATTATGGGCTAATTAATCTTAAAACATTCGCCGACAACACACATTTCTCGTATTTCAATCAGTGAAATATTATTTTTTTTTTTGCATTTTGTGTGATTTAGTATTTTGTAAAATAATAATTTTGCTCTTAAAACGATTTTAATCTGTTGGAGTTTTGGTTTTCCTTTGATTTATATTGTGGACGATAATATGGAGTAACAGTAGATTTAGATTAAAGTTTAAATAATATTTTTTTTCCTCTAATTAGTATCAATAGATTTAGATTAAAGTTTAAATAATATTTTTTTTCCTCTAATTAGTATCAATTGTTGTTGGTTTTTTTAAATCAGAGTTTTTACTTTCACGAATCCAAATTTGAAAGGGAAAAAAAGTATTAGAATATATTCCAATCAAACCACATTTGAGTTGTGTGCAATATAGTGCGCGCAAAATTCACCATTCCCATGCAGCGTTGAATTTTAAAACGAACTTGCCGAGTTTTCCAAATGATAGAGAAATGCCAAGACAGAGAATTCAAATTAGAAGAAGAAAAGGAGAAAAAAGAAAAAAAAATACAAAATTAGGTTTTGCAACTGAATATTCACCTATTGAAATTATAAATGGCAAAACGAATTCAGTTAATTCGAGATTTAAGTTCGATGGGAAAAACTGAATGACACAAAGATGTCACTACAGACATTCATTTAATATCCGCACGGTGTTACGAGGTCGTTTTCATTTCCTCATCTTAAATACGCATCTCACTCGAAACAATGGCTAATTCATCCCCCTCGGCCTTTTCTGCCGTTTAACCATCAGGCTTCTATCATCCCGAAAGGTTTTTCTTCTCGCTTTTTACCTAATCCAATAAGACCCGAGCCAACCAACCCCGCCCTCAGCTTTTCTGGACCTTAAAAAAAAACGAAAGAAAGAGAACTTAAGACTCTAAGGTCAGTCGCCCAAGTATCGCCATTGAATCCCATACAATTCAAGCCAATTCCCATTTTAAAAGAAATCAGGATTTGGTGCGAATTTCGCAAATAAGAAAATTATAATTTTCTTACCTTTGATTGAAGATAAAATAATTGTTTTTCTTTTTCTTTTGCGGTCAAAAAGCGATTAAATGTTTAAATTCCATAAGGATGTATCCAGAATGCGCGATGGGAATTCACAGTCATTACCACAAATACCAACATCTCGTGCGAATTGAATGAGAGCGGAGTTAAACTCTTACTGGCAGCATTACCCTTCCTCACTCCGCCGACGAGTCGACGAACTCTGGCTGTTGCAGGCGGTGGTGGTGCTCGGAGCCTGCAGCGCCGCAGTCGATGATCATGTGACACAGGCTCGCTGTTCAGTCGTCATGCTCGCCACGTGACCTCTTGACATTCTTTAAAAAAATAAATGTTACGGCTGCTTAGTAAATAAATGATGCTTGGAAAAGGGTGTAAAACGATAAAAAACCACGTCTTTCTTGCGCCTGCATTTGCATTAATTACGGGCATAAATTTTTAGTTGCTTTAACTCATAATTTTCCTAATATTTTAATATGCTTTTATTTTCTTAGTTAAGTGCTGTGCTGTATAAACTTTCATTAAGGGAAACATTATTCTCAAAAATGATGATTGCAATAAAATGTTGTCAGGGTAAATTCAAACCATTCAATTTTAATATGAAATTGAATTTTGAAAACGGAAAAATAATATTAAATATTCATAGCTAAAGTTATAAATCAACATTAGAAATACTGAAAATAATAATTAAGTTTCCGATTTTCATACAAAGTATCTAAATAAGCCTATTAAAAATTAAGATTCCCACTTTGTAAATTAGGTGAAAATTATTATTTCATTTATTCTTTAGAAATTTAAAGTTTAGTATGAAATAAATATATTTCAGCATTTATTAATAAACCACGTCTTTAATCATTAAAAAGGTTAAATTCCTTAATGGTATATTAAACGATCGTCAAAACTTAGTTCAGTATAATATTAAACATAATTTGAATATTTTTAACCTTAATTGAATTTACTTTCACTTTGAATATGAATTATTAAATTTCATTATTTTTCAATTGATCAGTAAAATATATTTGCGATTTTTAAAGAAGCAAATTATAATGGTTATTGAAGAGTTTAGAGCGCCTTTTTTTGTTATTAAAAAGTACCTGGAAAATATTGTTGGGTGCTTACACCGTTACTTGATGTGTAATTAATCTTTTTCCATTTCAATTTTAATCTTAATTTATTGTTTGCGCGAGCAATTTGCTCATTTCGATGCGGTCACGATAAGAGACAAAAATTATGACTTGTAACGAATGTAATCTTATTAAGATGCAATTATGCTCAATCACATAGTCCCATAAATTCTTTTTGTGTCTATGTATTTTTAAATTTTATTTTTTAAATTAACTATTAATTTATTTAAAATGCAAATTGCTCGCAACCAGAGGGCCCTTTATTCTCGTTTCTTTTTAACAAAGAATTGTATCAAATGAATATTTTAAAAAATACGGAAACATTTTAAGGGAAATATATGTTATATTAACTCGTTTAAAAGCTTCTATGATGCAATATCGTCTTTTGATGAGTATATGCCAGGATGTAGCAACCATTTCTTGCTTCAACACAATAGTTCTTAATGTGGTCGTTTAATTCATCTCGTAACTAAATTTTTTTTTTTTATTATACATTTATTTCTTTTATTTTCTTTTATGTCTTTAAAATCAATATTTTTTTTGTTTAAATACGAATAACCACTTGTCTCATTTTATTATTTGATTTTGCATGATTTTTCACATTTTAACATTTTTCCGATATCGACTGCAAACCACTGATATACGTATCACTAACGCATGCTTAGCCTTGTGAAACGACTTTTAAAGTTTAAAGTAAGAAAAAAATTCTTTAAATAGTGAATATGACTGTAAATAATTTTCAATTTAGTTGTAAAGTATTTTTTTTTATCCTTGATTTTGCATCTTTAAAGTCAAGTCAGCGAAAAGATAGTAGAAAGGGAATTAACTATTTATTCCATTCTAAATTCTAAATGTGGATGTGTTGCTTACATCAGCAGTTTAATACCACAGAAAGATTTCACTCCCTGTAACCTATCAACATACCTGAATCAAAAGTGTGATGCATTCCAAGACGAAAGTCAAGATTTGAGAAATGAAATATTGAATGGGAGTTTAAAAGTGGAAAAAAAAAATTTTATGTATTTTTTTTAAAAAGAAACCGAAATCGAGAATCGATCCAGGCAGGTTCGTAGGAAAAAATATTTTTTATTTGATTTACCTTTAACACACTTGTTCATCATCAACACTAAATTAGGTGAAATTCATATTTTGTGGTTCACAATTTCACACGTAATCCTTGAAACTGAACCAGAGAGTTCAGTAGAGAGGATTAATTGAAGTCTCTTATAATCGACATCATTAAAAGTTCGTTGCCTCTAGAGATTTAAGGGCGACATTTAAGAAGAAGACACAAACCTTGTGTCACTAGGGATTTTTCTTTTATGGTCCAATTCGCATAAATTAACATTTAGACTCCGAAGAAACTCACTTGTTCTTTTTTATATTTTAACATTTTTTTTATCACCAGTTGAATTTTTTTTTTTTTTTTTTGTATTTGGATCATGTCCAAATTTTAAATATACTGTGGGTTGTTTAGAAAAAATGTCTACCTCTATTTTTATAAATTCCAATTTTTTGAATTTTTTTTTGGGTATTTTTTGCAGTTTTCGGAATTATGCGGTATATTTTTGTGTCTTATTACAAAGCTTAGACAGAAAGAGGGTCTTGAGCATTTTAGGTAATTACGGCGAGAAGCCGGATTACAAGAGCTTAGTTGCGGATGACAGAAGAAAAGAAAAGTGAACACTATTTCTGTAGTGGATTCTAACAACACGTGATTCATTTCTGTAATTTGAGTATAGCTTCTTGATGATAGGAAACACGAGAAAATTATCTCTTTTGGTAGTTTATTACATGGTATGAAAAAAGGTCAAAGAATGTTCTTAATTATATTTTTAGATTGAAAATGTTTTTAATCCTTGATTTTGATTGCATAATTATTTTAAGAATATTAAAAACTTGAATAAATAATATCATTATAAAAATGCTAATTAAACAAAATTTTCAACTACTTTTATTTGTTAAAAAATAAAATATTCATTTTATTCCACAGAACTAAAGCAGTTGGAAATTACTTATATTAAGAGACACCTTAGCTACTTAGGCTACTAAACCACATAATTTAAAACCGAACAAATTAATGAAAACACAAACAACTCAGTTTCTATAATCCCTAAACATCATCATCATCAACTTGCAACTTTTAAACAACAACAATACCATTAGAATAAGCACAACTAGACTCAGACATTATTTTTATTATTCTTTCATACAAAGTTTAATTTCCTCCAACAAACCTCGCGTGTTGCACGCCATAAATCACTTTCCTGCGGTTTAATATTCTAACTTCTGAGAGAAATAGAAGTAGAATTCATTCTAAGACTTCCGAGCAGATCCCGAACCCATGTCTTTATACAACACCCACGTCAGGGTCACACAAAATGAGGGGAGTCACATTTAATACCCATCCTTACAATCGAAGCACGTGCTAACTATCTTATAGGAGGATTGTGCGAAAATCAGTATTGATGACCTTGCGAGTGGATTGGTTTAGCAACGAGATGAGCTGACCAACCCTGGTCTAACCCGTTATGCCAATGGATTACTAATGTATTTGTCACATCCATCATTGTTCTTTATTATTGAATTTTATAATGTTAATCTTTTTGTGGACTTTTACAATCTATAAAAGTTTTTCATTCTTTTTTCATTTGAAATTTTGGTTAATGATTTAAAGTATGGGGAAATTAGAATAAAGAAAAGAGGAAAAGACGGAAAAAATATGTTAATAATCATTGCGGAAATAAAATTGTACTAATTAGCAAAATTAACATAAGTTTTCAAACTTTACATGTTTAGAATATTTCCGTTTATTGATTTAAAAAAGCAACGAAATTCTTTTGTTTGATTTGTTGCCCATTAAAAGTAACATTTAATTTGCCCACATCCACTCACTGATCCCAATTACAAACAGAAAGAACCCGCATCGTTCGCATGCAGGTCCACCAAGTACAACACAAACTCGAATCCAATAATTTCCATCTTAACAACCGACTTGTTTCATGTCATTTTAATGACAACAATCAACTTAATTTTTAAAATTCTTAATAAAAATAAATAAAAAAAGAAAATAATAAAGAAAAATTGGAAGCAATTTTAGTTTAATGAATTTCAAAAACTAATTTTTGCATTTTGTCTTTATTCAAATTTTAGATTAAGAAAAACAATTCTTTTGTTTATCATCGATCCATTGGCTTGAAAACAAAAGCGCAGAATAACAGAATCTGACCTTATTAATTTTCTAGAAATTTTATTGTTTAAAATTTGGTTATCAAAGCAGAAAGTTTCGATCAGAAACGTTTTGGCATTGATTTAGTACCGTCACTTCTAAAGCGAGTGATAATGCAATTTAATGTGGATCACAAACAGAGTTAAGAGCTCGCCATTAACAGAGTAAGAGAGAAGTAGTTCGAATCCAGTGAGAAAACAGACACGGGAATGTTTGCGATCGAATAATCTTCTCCAGGGGGAGGGTTAAAATCAACTTGGGTGGAAGAAGGATACTACTCTCAGTCCACACTAGACTATCCAATCTTTATTTTTTTTTTCAATTTTTATATTTTCTCATCTAATCTTATCTAAATTTGTGTTAAATTGGTTATTTGAGAATCTTTGATTTTGGTTTATTATTGATATCTTTAATGGAAGACGAGTTGTGGTGAATTAGGTGTTGTTGCTAATGGGAGGTAACGTAATAATGAATCTTGATGGGTTTCCCGAGCAACAGTTGTAAGACTTCCGAGTTAAAGTTATTAATTCTATTTACGCGACTTGATGTGTTTATTTCGTAACTTAATCCAGGTGAAAGTATTTCTATTGATGAAACTATAATAAAAAAATTCTAAAATTTTTTGCGTTAACTACAATTCCATCGAGTAATGACAGCAAATCTCATTAAACTTGCAGAGGTAAAGTGAGAAAACTTGATTGAATTTAGTTGAGCAGAAATAATTTTTAATTTGTCCAATTTGATGTCAAAGTCAGGTGAGACTGTTCTCACTTTCGATGAAAGCAATAGGTCTGTGACTTAAATAAATGTAATTAGAAAATCTCAATTGGTGTGAGTTCTTTTTAGATTTTTTCAAATCACGGGAAAGGTTTTTTTTTAAATAATGCGAATTACTTAAAATTTAATCGATTCGAAACCGCAGTTTATATTTCACTGACCAAAAGCAGACAGTTTTATAACCAAATCACGTATCAATGTCCACAATAAATGTCATAGAAAACTTGTTAATATATATTATTTGTCTAATTACTTGGAATTAACGTAACTTTAAAGATTATTTCAACGATATCGTCTGAATATCTAATTCGCAATTGCATTTCGACTTTTAATCGTTAAAGATTAGCAACACTGAATCTCTAGAATCAAATTTTTCTTTTCTTTTTAAAATTTAAAATAATAATAAATCAGAAATCCACTAAATGAAATGCAACTCCAAAACAGTCTATCAGCGCTTTTGTTTTATTAAATAAAGATACATCGAAATCGGGTTATGGTACCGAAAAAAAAATTCTTACATTATCCAGATATAAAACTCAAGATTTGTGGTCATGCCTAAGGAAAGTAAGAAAAATAATGGCTTCTTTTAACCCCACATAAAAGATAGTAACTTGAATTGATTTACAACACACTGTGTACCATAAAACAACGTATGTTGCTTAAACCGACATTTAATATCCAAAAAACCAAGTTATTTTCATCAAAGATCAAATTATTACATCATAAAAGCTAAAAAGGCGATTCACAGTTACACATTCTTGTTATTGTTGGATTTAATGTTTCTCTTTCATTTCCAAGTTATTTTAATCATTTCTTCTGCTTCGCGCTACGTTAACTAAAACTGAGAAAATACATTTTGAAAGAAACTGAAAGATAACGACAAAAAAAATCTAGTCTATTGTATTTTAGATCATCAAATTTTGGTCCTATTGCTTCAACTTGACTTAGAATTACTCATGCCACATTCGTTAAAGTGCATCCTAAAAATGTTGTTTCTTTCTTTTTTTTTTTTTGCTTCACTTGTCACCCTTGGAACAACAAAAATGTGACACGAGTCTTCTCAATGAATTCCGGACGAGATATCGACTTTTTTTTTATTTCTTTTTCCATGCCTTGTTTCTTTTGATTCCATACTATCATTCTCCAGACCTGTCCAATTGCCTGTTAAGGTGACACAACATGTACCATCAACTGACCCATTCATTGAGTTGACCAATACAGAAACTTGTTATTATTCACAAGTTACTTTTTTAAAGGGGATATGACCGTGGTAGAAATTTATTCGATTTCTTAATTTAAAATATATAAAAGGAATTAATATTTTGTTTAAACATTTGATTGTTGAAACTGAGTTTTTATTTTCAATTTTATAAAAGGAAATGGGTAATGTAGTGTCTAAGACAGAGTAAGTGAGAGAGAGACCTTGATGTGGACAATATAACGATTACGTTACGGTAGTATCAAAAACGATATAGCAAAATCGTATACTTCGTCTCTAGGGAAATTGATCTGAGACGACCGAGTCGTCGAGCGACACCCAAGAGGCAGCTGTTGTGTTCCATAGACATGGGTATTGATTTCTGCAATGGAGACCAGTGCTACTCAACACAAAGACTTCTGTCACACATATCTCTTATTTCCTTAGCCCAGATTCAATTCCAAGAAAAGTAACAAAAGAAAAACAAGCATAACTATAAAAAGAAATTTTTTTAGTATTATGCTGCATTAAATATTAAAAAATTTTTTCCATTTTTTTCTCAAGAGATTTTTATATTCATTCGCAAATCTCCATTGCGCTACAGCTGAAGCGAGATAAAGAACAATTTAGGAAAATAGCTCGCAATTGTAATATCCAATTTTTATGTTACATAAAATGCGAGGAATAATTGAATTTTTAATTTTTATAAAATTTAAAAAACTAAATTAAAGATCCGTTAATTAGTTATGCGCGTTAATCCCAATTATATATAGCTTAAAGCAATGCTCATTTGCATGATTTTAGTTTTTTATGAGTAATTTTTCTTATTTAAAAAACGAAAGTATCACCACGTTTTTAAAACACATTTTTCCAAATATTTTTAATGGATTTCGTGGGAGCTGTGAAAGTTATGCAATTTATTAAAATACGAAATCTGAAGGTCTCTAATGGGCAACTCACCTTAAATGGAATTTTCCCATCATCGTGTCAGCCAAGTTGAGTCGAGGGTTTGTTCTCAAATCCTTTGGCCGCGAGAATAACGCCGATGGCAGCAGTCGTTTTGTAAGCGTCGAGTCCACTCAACCAAGAATCTGACTCGGAGAATTCTTTCGCCACGAGACAAGTCTTCACACGGGAGTTAACTTTTCACGCACACGAGAATTAATAGCATGAATAGTCAAAAAGTCTTTTTTAATTTCATTTCTGAGTGAGACATAACCACTCGTGAATACTAAAATAAAAATTTAAACCAAACTATCCAATTTGAGTTCATCTGAAAACGATCTTTTCCCTTTCTAGCGAAGCCGTAGAAAAAGGTATGTCGAGCTTAGGTTGAAACGAGATGGGTCAATATTGGTGATCGCATTACATTTTTCTGGTAGTGTCATTCAGGTTTTATGTAAAGAAAAGTTGAAGGTGTAATCTTATTTATTTGTAAATTACAATGTTTATTGTTGAATTTGGTTGGAAAATAAATAATTGGAATGAAAATGTTAGAAGTTGTTAAATGATTCAATCGATTTTTTTTTTCTTCTTTTATTGGGCTAAAAAGTTTTGAGAGTCTGAAAGAAGCAGCAATTCAAAGTCAGGTCATTGAGTTTCTATTGGTACTAGTAATCTAGAAAGATCTCGTTTTCTGCTTCACTTTGGCCAGAATAAAATCTTTTCTTTTCTTGTCTCTCTAAATTCGAGTTGTGGAAATGAGGGGGAAAAGGTTTGAACCTCTCATCGAGCAAATAATTGCTAACGTGGGGAATTAGGTAATGCTTTTTAACAAAGAAAATTAAAAGGTTAATATAAATTGTTTTAATTTTCAAAATGTTTCGTAAATGGTATTGTTTAAACGACAATTGCGCTTATTGGTTATGTTGTTGGTGAAATTTAGGACGGGTATTGAATGTCGTTTGAGTGAATATCCTTTGACAAAGAAATAAGTTTGCGTTTCTCAATTTCTGTTTGATTGAAATGTTATTGAAATTTATAAAAATCAAATTTGCTATCGAATTTGATGTCTTGTTTGGAGTTCATGTCGATTTTAGAAACTTCGATCAGAATCAATTTGCAGAAATTGCTGCAGATGCGCAACCAAAAAAAAAGTGATTGTTAAGAAATGTATTCAATCAAAAAACACTTTCGTATCTTAAATGGCTGAAAGAAAAGTAGAAGGGAATTCCATTTTTCCGAAATTGAACGCAACTGATGTTTTATGCAGGGAGGCAAAAAAAAGAGAGAAAAGTAAAAAAAAAATTTTGTTTACAAAAAAGTGTGAAAATATTATCTTCTTAGCTTAAGTATTCATTTATTAAGACATAATCATTTGATAGAGCATTTATTATTATAAATTCATTCATCTATCTCAATTACCAGGATTGAGTATCTATTGAGTTTGGTGCGCATGCTCAATGTAATTAGTCATTTAAAAAAATGACAAAATCAATTCGTATTGGTTAAACCAGCCTCAACTATAATGTGAATTACATTAATCATCAACTAAAAAAATTTAAATAATAACATTTTGAAAAATTAAATACAAAAAATAGTAGCAAAAGGTTATTTTACATCTAAATCGATTTTTAAAAAAGCAAAGTGAAAAATGATTTTTTTTTTAATGCAAAGTTTTTTCAAAGCAAAAAAAATTTCCACAAAAAATTAAACTTTTTTTTTTTACTAAAAAAATTTATTTTTATTTTAAAGTAAAAGCTTAAACTTTGAAGCAGCAAGTCTGTTTTGATTTACTGAAAAATAAATTTTATCTACATAATGTTTATCGATTTATACATTTATAAAAATTGACAAAGTGAATTTGTAATAAAAAGTGAAACATTCTTAATTATTTCCCGTGATAATGACACTTGCATACTCAAAGCTAAATGCACCGCCTGAAAATTAGGCTTCACTGCAGCCCACTTGTTATACCAAGTGCCGCAGTGAAGTTCTGTATGCTGGGGGAGCTTTTTACTTTCAGTATGCAAGTGTCATTACCGTTGAATGCATCTTTCATTGGCTAAAGAAAAAAAAATTTTCCGAACCAAGCTGTCGCCATCAGTTTTAATTATAACGGAAGCAATTTGAAACTCGTACGGCAAAAAATAAACTCATTTTTACTTTTATCTTAAAGTCATAACCTTTATCCATAACTTTTTATAGAAAAAAAAAAACCAAAAATTTAAAATTAAAAAAAAAAATACGAATTTATAATTTTGGTATCAAAATAAAAAACGAAATATTTAAATATTTAAATTTATGGGTTTTGATTAAAAGAATTTTCATTCAACTTTTCAATTCCAAAAGAAAAGTAAAAAAAAAAAATATTAAATTTCATCAGTCACTTATAAAAAAAGTATTTTTGGTGCATTTTAAATTGATCTGTATCGTGAAGAAACCTTGTTTTAATTACCTGATTCCTCGCAGGAATTTGAAGTCACTTAATTAAGAAACATGGCCTCAACTAATCATGACAACATCTCATTCTCTTCCCTTGTAAACACCTTAACACAATATTTGAGAAGTGCCACTGCCACTACCAAGTTGGTCAAAAACAAATCGATAATTCACATTTCTCCTTCCATTCCACTTTTCTATTTTATTTCCACATCTTCAAACAAAAATATAAAATTCCAGCCACATAAAAATGGAATAATAATAAAAAATTATAAGCTATTTATTATTGTTTCCTTGAACTCACACTGAATTTATAAATTTTCAACTTTATCACAATATTTTGTGTAAATAGTACAACCAATACAAAATTTATAATGGAATATTATATAATTTTCAACATACTTGTCCAAAAAAAATTATAAACACATTTCCATATATTTTCGGAATATTTATATAATATTCCATTCACAGATGCGCGCGTATCTTCGAGATTGATGTAATTATTATAACTAATATTCTCATTTCATATTTCTACCACAATGATCCCATTTCACCAACCTTTAAACCTGCGTCATAAACAAAATATAATTGAATTGCTACCTTTCGCAAACCGCATTCGGTCAATTAGTTTCAATCGTAATTAACTTCATAAGTAAATATTAACAATAAAGATGATCGTTCCGCTTGATAAACCCAACTTTTTGATTATTAGCATCGCGCAAAATTTGTTGTAGATAATGAATTCGTCTTAATACAACAACTTATACTCCAGATAGCCAATTAACTAATTAAAAGAGCAAAAATTTCTCTCTGCAGGTTGGCAATTGCTTCAGGTTGTCGTGCGCGAGCCATGCAAATTAGCCTTGATGGCTTAATTAGAGTCACGCACGAAGCGACTGTCTCCAAACCTCGTATCGTTTGTGACTAAGAAAGCAGAGTCGTTCGGAGTTAGAGCAAATCCCAGTGCATGGAAAACAAATGACAACGCGTTACACGAGTTTTGCTCCGTACAAAAAGTGTTTTCTCTCGAAAATCAAGGCTCTTAAAACATTTTCAAGTCGCTTATAAATGAACTCGAAATGGCACATAATTTAGAAATAGAGTACATTTAAACTTTTGATGAGTCTTCGAGTGCTTAATTATCTTAATTTTATATGATGTTTTCTTATTTTTTAGCAAATCGTTGTGAAGTATGAGGCAAGTGGTTTATATTTCCCTTGGCAGAGTAAATCTGTTTTATACATTAAAATGGTAAAAATGAGATGTAATTTGTTCTTGTCGTTTACACTAGGCAATCTTTCTTTAAGTAAAAGGTTATTCCATAAGCTCGGTTATCCTAATTAAATGTTGAATTAATGCGGTTTTAAATTGAAACTGCCATATTTATATTCTGGGTTATAGCGAATTGCCATACATAAATTCGTTTTTTTACACTTTAATATAATTTAAAAAGTACTTTAGTTTAAACACCTACTTTATAAATACTGTAATTGAAAACTACCATTCATCAAGTATAGTAATACTGTAAAAGGGAAATAAATATAGGTATTAAGTAATTTGAAAGAAACTCGACTGCAAAATATACTGTTTATTTTTTCAATTAACCATTTCCATTGATCAAAGCGCCGCCTTTTCTTATTAAGTTTAAAAAAAAGCAATTTTGGATTTAAAAAATAAAAATTACTGAATTAATATACAATTTTTCACAAAGTAAGAAATTTTTTTTTATATTTGTAAACAATTTTGATTTTGTTTTCTAACAGTCATCTCCTGAGAGAAATAAATCTTTAGGTTTAAACAAAAACACAAACTTGGCAAATTTTTGTTTGGATTCCATTTTTTAATATTAGAAGATCAAACTATTTACTTAGATGAAGGATGTGATATATTCCTATTTCAAAAATTGCATTTTTCCTGCGGCACATTTCAAATGATAGAATTGATCTGATTGCCAGTGATCCGATAATATAAAAAAAAAATCAAAACAATAAAAATAGAAACGTTTCAAAACCATATCCGCCTTTCAGACCTCCAACTTCCTAGCCTTCATTGCCGCTTCTTATCAACCTTTTTCCCTCGACTTTTTCCGAAAATGAGCTGGCAAAGCTGTCTCTTCATATTAGGCTTGCTCTTACTTCCCTCTTATTTTTTTCTTCGTTTGCGGAACCAGAAAACTGCGATGTTACTGAAAGCTTGGGCCAACAACATCCAAACTCCATCAAGTAATAGAAAATTATTTGACCAAAAAAAAAATATAAAAAAAAATACAATCAATACAAAGAAGAAAGCAGTCAGCAAAATAACATTTCATATCGTAAGAAAAATCATAACAAAAGACATCATATTTGTTTGAAATATCAAAACATTTGCAAATAAATTTACTTTACTAAAATCCATTAATTGTAGCCGTCAGTAAAAGGTTATAAATTGAAAATCAATAAATTTTTCTCCCGACTGCCGGCGGATACTTCAAAGTTTAATTTAAAGATCCAAAAGATTAAACTATTTAGGCTATTTGACAAATTGTACAAAAAAAATATTTTTAGACAAAGCAAAATTTCCATTGGCTCGGCAAATCAAACCATAAGCAAGTAGAGAGCGGCCATTTTGATTGAAATCGATCACGAGTTGTCACCTTCACCCGAGAGTCGTAAACTTATCAGCAAAATCCCCAGCAGCAGTTTCTGGTTTATTTCTGTGGGAAGAGCGGACGGGAAAAGTGTGCGCGTGAGAATGACATAAAGCGACCATGTCCCTTATTGAGTGATCCATCAAAAGAGATGATCGTCAAACTCAGTTGATATTTCATTCCATCCACTCAATCCACTTGTTCCCTCGTGTTTTCACTCAACCACTCGTCCACCAACAAACTATTGTTTGTTTGTTCTGAAATACACACCCCAAAAATCCCGATTGTCTTTTATAAGAAACTCAAATCTCTCGTCATACGTCGCGCACTGATTTTCTAGGTGAATTTTGTTGTGCGAGAAAACTGGATTCAATTTCGCTCCCAATCGAGACAGGTTTCTCCTGAGACAGTTGAGTGATTGATGCATTGATCAAACCTTATCCCAAAATAACATTACTGAGTTGGTGAACCCTTGAGTGACTTGTGAGTGGCCGCAAACCACAAACACAAAGGATGCGATTACTTATATAGAGGCAAATTGTAATAAATTGTATTTATTAACAGGTGTTATATTGATTTTTCCATCAACTCATATCATTAAATTATGTAAATACATTCTTTTTTACCTTTAACCGCCACCTGAGCACGTTTGAGGGAAGCAATCGAGTGATTGATCTAAAATTTTATCCATTCTGTTCTCTTGTAAATCCAATTCACGCGCTTGTTGTGATAAGGTGGTTAAATTTGTGTGTACAGCAACTGTCAAAGACGATTTTTCTCCAGATTCACTTGTTTGATTTTGGTTTTGGTTGAGTTATAAATGTCAGGTCATCGATTTATTTAAATTTTGGTCCATATTCTTCTGACTTTTGGATTATAATATTATTCGGTTAATATCTTCGTAGTTTTATTTATTTTTTTCAATAAATGAATAATAGAAAGAATTTGAAAATTTAATAATTAAATATAATGTCAAGATAGTCACAAAAATTTGCCAAATCTGTCAAAAAAATTAGAAATTTTTTTATTTTATTTTACAAGTACTTCAAAGTTTTCAGTATAAACAAACGGACTGCAAAACTAAAGAATTTTACAATAAATTTAACTCGGGTAACCAACAACCGCAAAAGCGAATTGCTTCTGTTCGAAACGAATCCAATATCGAACTAATGTAAAATCAATATATAGTTCATATACACTAAATTTCCATATAAACTCACCTCCATTCATTAATCCATTAGCCAAAGTAGTGGCGATTCATTTCAAAGTCCGATTTTTAAGATCTAATTTAAGACGTATATAATAAAAATAATTTTCTCTCTCTCATCGAAACTCCAAATACAACTTTCCTAAAAAAAAAAAAAAAAATACGGGAGAATTGCACCTCCAAACGGTCAATAGACACCGAACTCGAATTGTAAGTTAATTGACTGTCGTTGTTGTCACTTAAAAGCAATAAAGAACAACCAAAGCCACATTTATCAGAAAACAGTGACTTAAATAGTGACAGATTGGATTTTTGTTTACAAGTTTGAAGAAAAAAAAAACATGAAAGATAAAAATTAACTAGCTTTAATCATTTTGCTGTCAGACAAGTTAAAAGTCAGTTTAACTTATGATTTATTATCAAGATAAGTGTCAGCAAACTCCAAATAGTTTGATCTCGTTATGAGAAGAGGAGTCGAGCTCATCCATCAAACAACTGGATCTTGCAAAGTGGCGGTTATTCGATATATTCTTAAACGGTTATAACTCACATTTGGAAGAGTTGAGTTGGGTTCACCATGAAAAACTTATCTAAATCAGGAGATTTAAACAAAAGTAAAATATGGGATTTTTTTTCTCGTTTAAAGCGAGAATCAAAGCAAACAATTAAATAAGAGTAAAATCCACTTCATTTCACTTAATTGAGTTAGCGATGATCGCGGGGCTTAATTTGTCACCCATTCTATTTATTATTAATCGAGTTCGTTCGCGTCATCCCTTACAAAAGGCATAAAACTTGCACGCAACCATCTCGGAATAACTGTCGAGATTGGTTGAGTGCTGAGTGACCTTATTTGTGCCTCTTAAAATCTATCACCTGTTGCCTCGAGGTTCAGGTGAGTGCTCGAGTCAGCATAGCGTGACAGGTGTAAATCTTTGATTCTGTAAATCAATAAAAAGATTGGTTGCAGAATTTCTTACTGACTGTTGGATATGACGAAATTTTTTTATAAAAAGTTGCTTTAAATGTAATTTATTATTTTATTCCAGGATCCAAAAATAAATAGAACTGTGACGAACATTTTCAATTTCGATATCGATCGCCCGGATATTTTCTCTTACGACATTTCGACATGTTTCAAGTCTGCCGAAAGACGTCGTTTCATGTTTCAAATAAAAGGTATATGGAGTTGAAAAAGTGGTGTTCTCTTACTTTTTAATCACTGTCTTGATTCAGTCTTTAATGCAATTAATTTCGAATTCCAGGAACAATCGAACAGTTGAGTATAACAAATTACAAGTTGTTCAAGTATTTCATCGTTTTGAGTATTATGCAAAATGCGTTAGTAACACCGATTCGAGTCAATCACATTGAAGTACATAAGATTAGAATGGTTAAATTTGAATTTTTAAAAAAATATCGAATATTTTCAGACAATAAGTGAAGGCGATCATACCGACATCTTCTTTAATTTGCTCGAGAAAAAAAGTGATGTAGGTGATGGTATTCTCGACGACAACGAATTGACGACCGAACAAGCTATTGGAATGTTCCGTATGCAGCTCGATAGTGGGGAATTAAAAGTAGACATACCTGGCACTTTGGTAATGTTCATTGAAATCATAATTTTTAATTTCTATATTAATTATTTATTTTATTTTTTAATGTACCAAGACTTTGGTCGCATTAGGCGTACCCTATTCACTCATTAATGTAACCGATTCTCTCGAGATGGTAGTCCATCCAGTCGAAGTCAAAATGTCGAGTGGATACAGTGGTGGTAAATGAGACTTTTTATCAAAATTTAAAAATTTATATATTGAAAGCAAAGGTTGATGAGTAATTAATATTTAGGTTCCATGGGTATTTTGGCATTTTTCATGATAGTCTTTGGCCTATTGATAGGCGGAGGAATTGCCTATCTTTATTTAGCAAAGAGAAATTAAGGTACAGTTAACTTTATATTTTAATCCGCCAATTTAAAATTAACTGGAAACAATTCATTTCATTTATCTGGTCTATTGATGGTCTATGGTACGACCATCGAAACAGAAGATGAGCTGATATTCTATTTTTAACCATTAGAGGGATGGAAATGTGGTTATCAGTCATAATTGGG
>JAQFZU010000836.1:0-18516 GCA_034696185.1 Henia vesuviana | reverse complement strand
TGAACTATGCACAGATATAGATACATTAATGACATCTTTACATTCAGAAATGTATGATGTAAATAGACATAAGCTTGGTCTTGTAATATATCTTCTCTCTACAGTGATGTCTTTTAGTTATCAAATATTAAAGAGTACTTTTTTATACTTTTTATTTCTGAGTGCATGTGTGCACGGTGTGTAGATCATACTTAGAGTTGCACAAAGCCTATATAATTATTCATTTGTACTGCAAAAACTCACACGCTAAGAAAAAATGGTTTGCTGCATTACCTATTTAAGAAGAAAAACTTTGTCTTCTTTTAACTACCTAATAAGTAGAAAAAAATAACTTTTTTTTTATTGGTGCTGTTATACACCTTGAACAAGCTACCTTTAAAGTAACCTGATTTGTAGGTATGAAAAAGTACCTGTTTTTCTGCACGATTTAATACCTTGCAATTGGGTATTAAATTGCCATAGGGGTAATGGTAACAAGGTAGAAAAAGTTGAATTAATATAAAGGTTGAATTGTATATAATGATTGGTATTGCTAGTGCACCATTTAGGGTCCATTGTTGTCATTAGCATATGATTCACTTATTTTAAGAGGTAGAAGGAACAATAGGTATCTAAATTGCTTGCAAAGGTATTATTTACAAAATTTTTGGTATGGATGGATTTGAAGGTCGAAAGTTTGCAATACCGTTTTGCACGTCGACTTGACCACAGATAAGTAGGTCGCGAGCATTTTAAAGGAATTTCCAATTGACGAATTTTTGAACGCCTCCAGGCGTGATTTGACTCCATTTCTATGCTAATCCAGCTTCGAACGCGGCAGCAGCGTCTCATTAGGCGCAAGAACGCAGACAGGAATTGCTAGTGCCTTGTCGGCGCCGATTTGATTCTCTCCTCTTTTAAATTCCTAAGTAAGTTGTCTTTCGACCCGCTTTTTCGTTTCAACCTTTTTATGAGCTTTGTGATTAGCCATCTTTGCACTAGGTCAAACAAATGACTTTTTTTTTAAACAACTCCAATGAATTTTAATTAAATCCTACTTCGAGATAACAATTTATGGATTAAGAGCTCGTCTTTGCTTGTTAGTAAATTCAATTAATTTGTTTTTTTTCTGTATAGAAATTTCACGGTTCTGACTGAATCAATTGTTATTGTACGAAAATGTTTTTGATTCACTTTAACGAACCCTTATCAATCTGCTGTTGCGAGAACAAACAATTGGTGATTCCAAGAAATTGGGAATTAAAAAAAAGCTGGGAAAAGTAGGTTCTGTGAGTGAGTTAAGAGGGTTTGATTGAGATTATATTTAATTCGCATTTAGATCTCTTATTGCGTGATTAGTCTTTGTTAAGATTGAATCGGATGGAAATAGCTAATTTTGCACCATTCACAAAATTCTAAAGATAAAATATAAAAATTTTCCAGGTATGTAATAGGCTTATAACTGGCATTTCAAATGGTAAAGACACTTATAAATTTATTTTGCATTAAAATTACACATGAAAAATGTAAAAATTCAATTTATATTTTGAAGGGAAAACATATTTAACCATTTATAAACCAATATTCCTGAATAAACCACTGAATAAAATATACAAATACATTAACATTTTTATTTTGCTATTGAATAATTTATAAATTTTTTAGTATTCGATTTCATCACTCAATTTTCATCTGAAAATTTTCATTTTATTTTATTTAATCGATTAAATATTGAGTTAGGTTAATAATATTAATTAGTACTAATTAAAATATGGTATTGGGAAATCATTAATCTATTATTAATACTACACATTACTTGGTAATTCCATTGAATATTTAGAAATTTGTTCTCCGAGAATAATGAATTCACTTCATTGATTTGTGTTCTCTGCTGCTTGTTCAACCACTTTTATCGTTCTACTTGAAAAATGTAAATAAGAATAGAAAAATTGTAGGAAGAAATTTGCAAACAAAACAGAAATGAAAAATAAATGCGGTTTGCTACGAATCTTACTATTTGTGCATTGCATTATGTAGAATGTAGAGACAGAAGGAAGCATTAGGTCGACTATTGATCTGCTCAGTTTATTCTCTGCTTGTTGTATTATGGAAAACAAGTAAAGTGGATATGGAGGATTCAACACAACACATTCACCACTGCTTTTCACCAATCCCAATCTCATACATACTAATGTTTATGCCAGTTTCAACCTTATCAAAAACCTTTTTCGTGAATTAAAATACAGTTGCACAAGTAGTTTGATAAGTTAATGGATTTTCTATCGAGTCTCTAGTGGTGAGCAAATCAAGTTGAGTAATTTAAATTTCAAAGAAATCACACATCGAGTAGAAACCAAACTGAGAATTTGCTTCTTTAATTTACATTTACTTAGTCAAAAGGCAAAGGTTATTAAAGACTTTGCACAACCTTTACTTATATACACTTATAATACCTATATTTCTACATGTTATAATTCAATTTGTAGTTTCTAAAGGCTACAAAATTTATTGTAAAACGGATTTGGACAATTTTTTATTTTGATTTTAGAAAAATGCAAACAAGTAATGAAAAGATGAATAATGTGAAAAGCAGCTTATAAAATTCTCTTTTGATTTTTGCAGTAGTCGAGGGCGGGGTTTTTGGTGTGTAGATTTTTGGCTTTGATGTTACAAATTAAATTTGTTGTTTGGGTGGTTTTTTTTGCCACCTTTTCCTAGCTGATACTCATAGTCCTGAAAAATTGCCAGTTGGTATAAGTATTAGTCTGGAGAAATGCCAGACTTGATCATTTTGTGAGATTACAATAATCATTGTTGGGGTGTAGTGGGAAGGAAAAATATTTTTTTTATATTTTTTTATTATAATTTTCAGGCTCACAAAAAGATAAGATGTGTGTTGAATATGTTTTTACATATATTTTAAATTGAATTTTGTATTTTAACAATGGGTTATAGTGGATTCAAGTTGAAGTTCCATCACCTTTATTGTCTAATATGTCACTTTATCTTGATAGAAACCCTATTTTTCTACTTTTATTTTTTCTTTTTTGTTAAAGAAAAAGAAGTAATGAGTAGCCAAAGGAGATATTTTTATTTTAGGTTTTTGTTCTTCACACACAGATGTATCTGAGGCAATTAATTTTCTGTGCTAAAACTACATTTCCCGGGGTTATAATAACATTTGTACATGATAAGAATTCTGTTAATTTTTTTTTTATTTCAATTTTTTACTTTAACAATTTTTTTTTTATTCTGAAATTTGTTATAATAAATTCTGGTCACGTTTTATAATTTTTTATTGCTAATTTTTTTTCTCCTTTTTAATATTTATAAATTATTTATATATTTTCCCCACGTTTTTACAACCTTCACATTTTTCCTTATTTCAGCACTTCATCTTTTTTGATTTTCTGAATTTTTCAAATCATGAGAAATCTCATATCAACCATAGTAAACGTATATTCCCAAACCGTTGAATACTTTTTATTATCTCAATATTTCCAATGCCCGCCTCGGTTATGAAATCTATGCTTGAATACATTTTTGTAGTCATTATACCTCGACTTTATTCCCATTCGAATTCGATTTGATGGCGGTTCCGCTTTCGAAATTTCAGATAAAACGACATGGGTTTCTTTTCACCAATGACGAATGAAAAGGCTCGAAATCCCCGTCAAAAACTTGTTGTTTCTTCTTTTATCATTTTATTATGTTATTTTGGCTTCAATCCCGGATCCAAGAAATGGAAAAATTATTGAATTGAATATTTTTTTTTAAACATTTACATTTATCTAACTTATTTTTTCTCTACGTATAATTCCTATTTCGATCCACTCTATTTGTTTACAGTGTTTCTTATTCGTTGCTATTACCAAGGTAACGGCAATCAAACGTGTATTTTTAATAACTCATTTTATTTCGCTCATTTCTATTTTTTTTTATTATGTGATACTGAAAACAAATTACCAAATTGGAAATTTTATTTCTAACTCGATTTCTTGCAAAATGGTGGACGGTTTTAAAGTAGAAGGGAAAAAATAAATCGATTGAATGAAAAAGGTTTATTACATTTGTAATTGTGGGAATGAAATACTCGAGTATAAATTGCAAGAGGAAATTGGTTAACTGCGAATTCACTGACACTAACGACGAGTTTTAAAAATAAGAAATAAACACGACGACAACTCATTTCACGTAAATCAAATGAAATACGAAATTTTCAATTCCAATGAAAAACTCGAGTTGCGACAGTTGCGAATTTCATTTTTTCTTATCTTTTGCGTCACTTTTGAGTAAAAAAAATTTTGGGATTTTGAATTTAAGAATTAATTTTTAAGATTGAATTTTTAAAATATCGGTTGAATGATTAAAAGGAAAAAATAATTGATTTTATGTTGCATATTTGATGAGTTATTCGAATTTTCGAATGATTAACGAGTTCCACCATCTGTTTTCGCTTGACTTTCGATTTCCAATGCAGTGTTGACTAATTAGGCCATGTATGAATTCAAAATGTAAATTATACAACCCCATTTCTAATTATATTTATTCTTTTGTGTTTGAATTTTTTTTAAAAGCTTGTTTAGCTTAAGTGAGAAAATGTTTTTGTTTAAAGAATTGTTTGTCTCGCAACGTATTCATGAGGGGTTTAAGATGCAATTCCATTTCCTAATCTCAAAACCAAACTCTACTTATCTCTACAGTTTTTCCAAGACCAGGTAAAATCTCATAAAAGCCATATCGATTTTACAAAAATAAAAAAAATTTTTGAAATTTTTTTTCTTTTACAGTCACTCATCTATTGTACGAAATATAAAATCCCTTTAAGATGCTTTTAACAAGATGAGATTAACGTGGCTTTAATAAAAACAATCATCAAATTGTTCTGAAAAATTGCAACTTAAATAACCCACAAATATAAATTAAAATACATTTTAAGACCTACTGTAACAGTAAGTTTATTTAATTAAGATTTACTAAGCTTTGTCCTTCATTAACTGTGGTTTACGTTGCTGTTAATCGAACTATGGTCTGCCATCCCATATTTCTTGGTCGGCTACAGTTAAGCCACAGTACGAACCCTATAATTCCAATTCCCATTTGTTTCTTCACCACTCAAGCATCAGTGACAGAAATATACTGAAAACTGTGCAAAGATACCCGATATAATTGCGTTATATTTCAAATTTTCTAATGCGTTAAACCCACCGATCGAGAAAAATTTGAAAAATGAAAAAATGATTTTTAATTAACTCATTCGAAGGTAGAGGGATATTTCTGACGGGGAAAGATAATCATTTTTGTCTCTCCATAGACAATTCGTCTATTTTTCTTGCACGTTTAACAGCACTCGAGAGATTTTCGCAAGACCCATAAACAAGGCATCATGTGCTCAATGAAGTCTCCCACAAGGGGCCAAATGTGAACGGTGTGTCCACCAAACTCACGCTTCGATTAAATCTGTCTCTCGATGCTGTCGACAATGTAACCCCCAATTGGTTCATGGTTTGCTTTTTCCATTCTTTTATACCGATTGACACGTTCGTTTCGTGACGGGTAACTTAAGTTTCGGTTTGCGATTGACGTTCGCTTTCTCAGATGTGGTTTTGAAGGGAAGAAAAGTGTGGGTGTGATAAGAGGTCAGTTGTGCACGTGAGCGAGTTTCCTCGTAGGGATAGTGGATTCGGATTGAATTGGAACCAACTTGTCATTTCCGTTGATGTTTCGAGATCCACACTTGATGTTTTTATTGACTTTTTCTTTTGGAAAAATAAACTTAAATACGGGAAATGTTTTTTGGTAAAATATTTTCAGCGAAAGGGTTGTGTGTGGTAATTAATTTACAATTCATGCGGTAATTACGGTGAGTGTCGGGGGAAAAAAGAATTTCGCTATAATTAAGAAAGTTAGTTGCATATTAATAATTCAGTTTGAGTTTGTATCGAGTTGCGTTAATTATGAAAATTTTTTTTTTGAAAAGCAAAATTTGTTGTTGAATTTTCTAAAAATTTAAATAATTTCGAGATAAATTTCAAATGGTTAACCGAACCAATACGGAATGGGAATTGCAATTATTTAAAGCATCGCATCAATTGTTGGTGGTTTTTCGAAGGCTCGAAAAGATTTTAAATTGAATATTTTGATTAAATGAATTTAAGAATAATCTTATATTTACTCATAATCTATTATTACATTTGATAATTTAAATATTTCATTATATAAATATCATCGCGCAATGCACTTAACTCACTAATGCATTATTAAATATTGCAAAACGAAATGATTATTATGATTAAATTATTAATAGAGTAATTATAAGTTATTTATAACCATTTTACATGCGAAATAAAGTTTATGTTTACTTTAAACATGTTTAACATGTGTATTGATTGATTACAAAGGTTATTAAAATGTGTTTAAGTCAATTATAAATGTTTGAATTATGATTTTTAAACATCAATTTGATTTTTAACTCGAGTTACTTTGATCATTCGTTGTGATGAAAAGGGTTATTTTTGCTGCTATTTACACATGACCAGCACGAAATAGAACCATCGAAAGGTTAGGGGTTGCCTTGGTCTGGTCATAATGCAATTTGTTTAGCCTGGATACAGTCCAATGATGCTTTGAGTGGAAAAGTGGCTTAAAAATTATAAGACGGGGGTTTAAAACCCAACCATTTGGATTTATTTTAATAAATGTTATTTTAAAATTAACTCAGTTGCCACTTAGACGTGTTTAATGTTTAATTTCAATTGAAAATTCTGTGAAATAAAAAAAAAAGTTATTGCACTATCAAGCATTTGAAAAGCCGATTTTTTTAGGGGTCTTAAAGAACATTTTTCGATCGGTTTGGAGACTTAAGATGATGAAAACACCAACTACACGACTAGTACTTAATGCCTATAAAATTTCGGGTTTCTAATTAAATCCAAAGTGCTATTTTACACCCTCCAATTTGCATGAAAACTTGAAGGGGATGAGTACGCAAGCAACAATCATCCAAACTGCCACTTTGCAACGGCCAAAATCGGCATTTATAATTCGTTTGGCTATTTCAGATTTCACAACAATTAGATATGCGACTATTAGTTAATCCTCCGACAGATTTTAATCTCACGGACCCTTGTTATCTTAAGCTTTCGGCGATGAATGCAAAATACACAGTCGAACATTTTGCGAGTTTTAATTATTCATATAAATTCACACGTACTTTTAAAAACTTTGATAACTAAAATTAAACCAATATGGCGAATCTCAAAGGATACATTTAGCTAAATAAAGAGCGATATTATCGTTGAGAATCGAGTTGTAATTATATCACACAAACATTGGTTTTCGTAATGAATGGAATGTGGTTTTGCGAACACCACTGTAATGCCTTTCAACATGTGCAAGGGATTCCGACATTTTGCGGCAAATGCTTTATAAACCGACTTTTTCGATTTCTAGTTAACCATTAAATCGAAGAAAATCTCTTAAGATTAAAAACGGACTTATAAATCGATTAATGTTGGAGCCAATAATCTCTCAATGATTTATTATTTTCCGCGCGCGCAATGTTAAATTGAATTTCGGATACCTGATATTAGGGAAGAAAGTTAATTCGTAACGGATTATCGATAATCGATTTTATTTAATTTTTATATTCCCCATTTCCCCATAACGCGTTAATATTTAAGTAATAAAGCGAAAATGATCTTACCTCCGTAATTTGGCCGAACTCGCTTATCGTAATGCCTTAACACTGAATCCAACATAGACGATATATTCAAGCTTTTCGGTCTGCAAATACAAATAATTTAATTAATTTGTTGAAAATAGAAAAATTAAAAAAAAAGTTAAAAATTTTCTTTAGCAATTTCCCATTTATTACCATTTCTGGTGTAGAATATCTAAAAATACTCTTTTAAACTGGCATTTCTGCCATGTAATTCTCGATAGAGCGAGCCATGTTGAATTATAGATACGGTAAAGTGTTGCAGTTTTTAGTATCGCAATCACAGAAAGGAAAACACACTTAAGCCCTGCGAAGTGAACCTATTTGAACGTCCGTAGACAAAGAGTAGGTGGCTTACCTGTAAGCAGAGGCACACCAGGGCAGGAAAAACAAGGCAGTCCAATACGAACAACACCACCACCAACATGCTGCAACCTTCATTCTAAATGATTTTTTCCGAGCCCTTTTTCACGCGTTAACGCATATGTTTTTCAGTCCGATGGGGGCGTGGGCAGCAAATTCCGGCTTTACGGCTACACGTCGGACGTCGGTCTGCCCAGCGAGGTCGCTGCCGCCCGAACTCCGCTTCACGTGCGCATCCCGTGGCTGTCGGGTGCGGGGCAGCCAGCTGAGGCTGTGTTGCATAGCGATCCGCTGGCACGGCCGATCGATCAAATTTCGTACCGTCTGCTCGACAGACCACACCGAAAGAGAATGGACTTTTCTTTACGCTTTTAGCTCTGTGAGTGGGTGGTTGGATGGTGAAACTCAATTAACGCATTTTTCTCACTAATAAATGGCTTTTTAGTTGCTTCTTGTTTATCTCTCGAGTCGTCTTTCCTCTTGTTTGATTCGCGAATGAGTTAAGTAGTCCGTGCTTAATGGCGGCTTTGTGAGGGGAGACTGTGGTTGGTGGCCTGTTGAATGCTGACGTTCGATTAGTAGTTTTTTTTTGTACTCTCGCACATCCTTTTCAATTCGTATTTTGTTCGCCACTCTTTACCAGTGCATCGAGTAAATATGGAAATCGATCGAAAGCTTGACATGTCTGGTCGTGCCGGAAACTGCTACGTAAATAGACCGACTTTACTAGCTCCGTACACGAGTTTATATCGGATTTTTAGTTTTTTTTTTATTCAAATTAATTTAAGGGATTTTTTAATGCTTGGGATTTTTCCATGGTTTAAATCAAGGGTTTAATGAAGACGTGAATTTAAAGTTTGTGTTTGCTCATCCGTTTTGTCACCTTCATTCTCCCGGGTAATTATTCTCAGGTGGTTGGTCTTAATTGATTTAAAGGAGAAAAATGCATGATTCTTGTTAAGGAAAGGAAAAAAATTTTTCAGTTTTTATTAGATGAAGATTTGTTTAAAAAATACTTTTTTTAAAGATTTTTTTTTTGGAAAATTAAAAATAAAAAGATTAAATTTTTTTTCTCATTGATTTTGTCAGTTGCAATTCGAAATGAGAGAGAAAATGTGGAAAATTATATTTTTTTTAAAAATTTTTTACAAGAAAAAATTTCACTTGTGACATTTTTATTGTTGGAATATGAAATTGAATTTTTATTTTTTAATGTTTAAAAATGAATTCATAAATCATTGGTATTAACTCGAGGTATAAAATGAGATTGTACCATAAAAAGGATGTGTAAAAACACTGGAGAATACAACAAGGTGAGAAAGAAAAGGGTGTTTAAATTTCTTCTTAAAACCTTACACGACGTCTTTCTATTGGTGGGAATGCAATTGGTTCCCGCTAGACGATTAGTGACGAGAAAAAAACTATTGATCTATATGAGCAAAGTGAACTGCTTTTTTTCTTTTTACAAAAATATGTTTGAGTCTGCAGTTTATTCCTTCTGGGATTTTAATGCAACTTTGCAAAATAAGAGAGTGAAATAAGGAAAAATAAATGTTTATTTCTTTGTAATGAGTTTTCAACTGATCTATGAGATTGAAATAAAATTGAATATTTGAATTTACATTGCCAAATGAAATGATCAACTTCACTGCAATTCCTATAGATTTAACATTAGCTGCCCCTGAATTTTCTGGTTACAAAACAGTTGGGAACTTCACTGCATTTCCCATAAGTTTTTACATTGCTGCTCCTTAAATTACGAAACAGTTGCGAGCTTCAATGCATTTCACATAAGTTCTAATAAGCTGCCTTTTAAATTTTAGTATTCTTCGTTTGTTTACATTTTTTTTTCTTACTCTTTAGTGGCTAAACCGAGCCAAATCTCGTAGGTGTGATTTTGCTTCATCTTGTTTCGAAGGAAAGATACGTGGCTGTTTTTTAAGAGTCGGATTAGGTTTAGTAGAGTTTATAAAGAGTTTAAAGTGAATGGAAAACTCTTGAAGGCTATTTTCCATCGATGGAAAAAATAAAAATTAAGGTCAAAGGAAAAAAATCTTAGAAATTTTTTATTTTTAGGTTTAATGCGATAAATAAGGTTAAAAAAAAAGAATCATTGATCAAGTACACAATACGTCAACTGCCTCCCTCTATAGTTTTTTTCTATCGTCTTTTTCTAAATTCTTTTTATTTACCTTTTTTAAGCGGACAGAGAAATTTTGGTTGTTTGCACTTGAGTGAATCGAATTAAAGTTCAACTGCGCGAGACATTCTCCATCATTTAACAGCTAAAACAAAATACTTTGATTTTTTTCTCCTCATTTATTTTTATAGAAAATTAATTACAATTAAAAAGATTGGCTCAATTAATTTCAACGTTAATTAATTACAACGTCAAGAATAACAAAAGAAAAAAAAAGACAGAATAAAAAATATTTATCCAACTTTGTTTTAGGAGGAAACTGAAAAAAATATGAGTGTTAAAGTGATTGAAAAGTTTAAGATATTTGAGTCATTGAAAGAAACAGTCAATTTGAAACGTGGGATATGATCAGTGATGAAATGACAAGTCCGCGAGTGCTGTTTTCTCAGTCTGAGCATCAGATCGATATAGCATCTTGAGGGAGAAGTGCACATGGCACTACTACCAAAGAAGAATAGAAGATAAAAAAAACAAAGTTGATTCATTTCCAAAAAGGAAGCAGTGCAATCAAAAAGGTTTCCACTATCTGAAACTTCTCTTAAGTAGTTGTCCATTTCCCTGCTTGAAAATACACTACTCTTACTAATAAACTTCTACTCAACATAACATGCTTTAATCTCTTAAATTTTTCAGACTAAATTGTTATTCATGTAAATATTGTTCTTTACGGTATTTTAAAGCTGGTTCATTAACTTCCAACAGTCAACTGGAATAGATTATTAGGCTATTATATTCATCGAGAAAAACTTACAAATCAAATTGCAACTTATGTCTTATGGAGTATAAATTATTAGTATTTTGCGATTATTTCTTTATTTTAATGCGCTTAATCATTGGAATGCCTCATATCTTATACACTTTTAGGAATAATGGAGTGGATTTAAACTAATGAAGCCGAGCAGACACTATTTAAAGGTGCGCATGTTTGTTTATATCTGATAAGGTGTAGTGTTTGTAGGTTTCATTACTCTTTATATTCTAACAATAAGAGTTTATAACAAAATATTCGGTGTTGTGTTTTCATTTTGTTTAATCGATTATTTATTATTTAATTATTTACATTGTAATATTGATATCTGAGATTTTGGTCTATTAGAGGGGAGGACGAGTAAATAGGAGAATTCTGTTGGTTTTCAAATTCAGAAGGATTGTCTCTCACATACGTGAAGTAAAATTGAGCAGTTGTTGAATTGAATGGTCTGTTTGTATTGGTCGATCGCTATTGACAATGCAAGGCATGTGTACAACACATTGGCCTTCGATCAGTGACCCTGGACCAGGTTGTGGCCGTCACAGATACTGGCGTTCAATTAGCCTTTTGATAGACAACTGCTGGCGTTATGTTTAAGCCTTGCTCTTAAGGTTAGCCAACCATTGTAATAGCTATACTCAGGCTCGGATGAAAACATCTTTTTCCAAGCTGGGTCTAAAGTCGCTATCGATCGATTTGTTGGCATGGAAACTACGATAATGGTGGTTTGCGTACAGGTTGTTGATAGTAAGTTGTTGAGCCTCAAACAAGAGGTGCGAGTGAGAGGACATACCTAACAAATTAGTTTCGAAACAAGACACTTTGAAAAGTTTTAAAATTTTTATTTCAGTTGAGTTTTGTGTTTATCTCATACATTTGTAAAGAAATAAGACAAAAATAATTTTATTAAATATTTTTAAACATCGATTGGAAAATGGCATAAATCATGATGTCGGGCAAACATTGGTGGCTGAAAATTTGCAGTTAGGATAAACTATGGTGGTTATGCGGGTGACAAGTTTAATATTGTGGCTTATTTAAGCCCGTAGCAAATCCCCGCCAGGTGGTGGTTGCATGCGATGGACTTTATTCGCTTCGTATCTGGCTATGGTGATTGCATACGAGTTGTGTTGTTGGTTTTTGCATAGCAAATAGTTAGAGATTACACGTGACAAGTTTGTATGATGCCATCCGAGTGTATTAAGGGCGTGTATATATAGAAATAGTTTATAAATCCATCAAATCCACCCCAATCCCTTGTTACACATTAAACTCGGTAGTTGGAATTACAATTATCATTATCTTAAGTGTATGTAAAATAAATTTTAATTTTTTATGTTGATTTGTTTGAATTGAATATTTAAGTGACATTGAGTAATTGGCGCTGGGCTTACTCTCGACTGCACAGTGTAGCCCAACTTTCAGGCGGAGCTTTTGTTTATCAATTACTAGTATCGAGTTGGTGTTTGATGTGTTTTCTTAATTTATTGATGGTATATTTTATTCTTTAGTTTCAAAAGACTTGATAAATAATGGAATTTGCAGTTTTTGGATTTAGATTGAGTGTTACTTAGCTGAAATTGCCTTGGTTCCCTTTAATCTGATTTTCGGATCCAATTTCCTATACTTCTACACTCATTATAGATGTTGTTCGGCTCTTGCTGTTGTTAGTTATCCCTTTAATCTTGTCTACTTTTATTAGTTGTGAAGGAAGACTTAACAGTGTTCAATGCGTACTTTTCTTGGGTTTTAGGAGCTTTAAAATTTTTAAAATTCCATTTATTAAAATTGAAAAAAATTTTTTTTTTTTTAAAATATAAATTTGGATTCAGTTGAAGAAACGAATAAGTTGAAATAAAAATTTTTATTTTCGCAAGTTCTGGTGGCAAACAACAGGTGGCGCTGATGACTTGTTGCTTTATGATGAACTCTTGGTTTGATCGATTTCGCAGTCTCTTACAATTGCTGCCATCTGACGACATTCGATAAAATGATGACGCTAAAAAGAAATGGGAAAAAATGGTGATAAACTAATAACATAGTCCTTCATCGAAATAGCCATTAAACACGACGTTAGTGTAGTAATTTATTTTTTATCGGTTGATCCTTTGACTATTTTAATCCCGCGAGTTGAAATTTATGGTCGAAATTCACGTGATGGTGAATTGATTAATTAGTTTTAAAGACGCGAGGATTAAAATTTACTTTTAACCTTTCAAAATTCCGATTCAACCAAAACCTAAAATTAAAAAAATTATTTAAAAAAAAAATGGTTGAAAAATTTACTTCCGCGCAGACGCTGAATAATTGCATCATTTTGTTGATTCGCGTCACTTTACAGAATTTGTAAATAAAAATACGAACGAAAAACTCACTTCATTTCCGTTAGATGTTTAATTAATGAGTTGTGGTCATCAAACGGAAGCGCCGAGAGAGAATTAATAAGGAAGAATAACAAAAGAGTAGAGGAAATGGATCGTGGCGTTTAGTATATTGTAAAAACCACAAAATAAACGTGATTTAGATTAAACGTGGATAAAGAAATTATTTTAGTTTAATTCCAATTAAAAGTTACATTAATCACTTTGGATAAAGATATAATAATGATTTTTATACTCCAAATATAATGGAAAATAGTTATTCTTTTATCACGGCTCAAGAGATTGGGGTTGGGCTTTCCCACGAAGCACGAGTGCTCAGCGTAGCCAACTTCCAGGCGGGGTTTTATCTAAAATTGGACTCGTGAGTTCTTTACGAGTCTCGAAAGGAGGTCGTCGTACGTATCGTAACCATTGCATTAAAAGTGGGGTGAATGGTCAACAAAATAAGTGCATTGGGAGATATATAAAAAAAACGTGTAATGGACATAAATAATTTCGTGATTATCATCTGGGTTTGGTCAATAAAATAAATTCTAAAGTAAAAATTAAAATTTGTAATAATAAATTGTGGATAAAAATAATTGAAAGGAGAATCGACGACGAGTTGAAGAAAAAGGGGTAATCGAAACGGCGCAGACTCAGTAGGCATTTTCATGGGTGTTCTGGGCGCGTCGATCGATGTTCCGGGCGGAAGGCACTACCACGCAGCTCCCTTAACAGTGCGAGGCGGCCGCTGCAGCAGCACCGACATGGAGCATCGCTCAGCTGTCGGTCCGTCCGTTGGTGCCCTGTGATCGAGAGATCCGAAGCCGGCCCTGTTGTGGCCGAATGCACTCCTTGACCGTGCGAGGCGGACGGTGTTCCAGACCGACATTCAACGTGGGCAGACATTTGCGTACGTTACGGAGGCGTGACTGGCGTGCATCTTCTCCCTTTCCCTTTCCCTCTTTTCCCCCATACCCCTCGTCGTCAACCCTTCTATTTCGGTCGTCTGCAAATCACCAGTTCCCTTCTTTTGCGTTTGGTCACTGGAGATGAAGACAGTCGTTCCTGAATTTTTCTTCGGATTCGTGTTCGCCCTCCTGTTGCTCGCTCCGAACGACAATTCTGTCGACGCTGCTATTCAAAGGTGAGATTTGGTTTATAATATTTTGATTTTTTTTTATGTTTTTCTGGTTAAGTTTATTTGCGTGAATGAAAATTGAGTTTCCTCTTCCTTGACCTTATCCTTGAATATCCGCTTTCTTCCACATTGACTGACGATTCGTTACTTTCTCCTTGTTCACCTGGCTATTACAATATTGCAGAAAAATATGGTCAATAATTTGCTGCTTTATAAAAATATTTTTTATGACATTTATAATTTAATTCGAATCGTTAAATTTTTAATTTTATTTTTTTCGATTTTCTATTTGCTTTTTATCTCAGTTTTTTTTCAGGTGTTTTTGCTCAGTTTACTTAATGGATTTTTATTTTTAATATTTACAGTCACTCAGGTGATTTGAACATCTCTGCCATCCTCGATTCCGTACTTCGAAATTACGATAAGAGAATTAGGCCTAATTATGGAGGTGAGAAATTTTTTTTTTTAAGTTGTTAATTTTTAAATTAAATTAGAAAATTTTGTCAACTTAATTTCTGTTTGTGAGGATATCGAATATTGGGAATTTTTGTTGTGTTTTTGGCTGTGATCCAATATAATGAACCTGGTGATTTCCTATGGCACATATAAAAACATAGAAAAAAGAAAAATGTAGGGCAGCAGTCATTTAATGTTATCATCTAATAACACTCTCATTTGTCCTTAATCCACTTTTTATTTGATTTATAAAAAATATTTTTTTAGAATTCAATTTAAAAATTCGAGGATCCAAACGTTCGTTTTTCATTCTACAAGTTGACAAGAAAAGCTTAACCTCACAATATTTTTCTTTTTTAATATTTTTTTTATTATGATTTGATTTTGATTCGAGAAAAGAAATAAAATTCTTCTATTTCCAATCAGAAATTGCTTTTCAAAGTAGATATGAATAGTATTGACTTTTGGCTTACACCGTTTTCATTTTAAACAATAAATTAGGTTTAGTGAAGAATGACAGATGGTCATTTAGTACTAGTACATTTTGATGATTTGTTTGTTCAGAAACTCGCCAATTTATTTGAAACAAAATTACCATTTCTAAAAATCTTATTTATAATTTAAAATTTCAACTTTTAAATTTTTTAGCTTTTCACAATGTTTAAAAATAGAAAAGCATAAATTATTCACAAAGGGTTAGTGCAATTGGTTCGCCGAATGCGGCATTAACGTCACTTTATTTGTCCAAACCAGCGACAACAAATACATGAGTGCCTCTTTAAAAAAGAAAATACAAGAAAAATATAAATAAAACTGTCGATGACAACTTAACGATCCTCACTTTCCTAGCAGCTGTTGCTTTGATGTGGAAAAATTTAAGCTGATGGCTAAACCATGCATTAAACAATCGAGAAAATTAAATAATTAACATTTCCAATTTTAACTCGGTTTTAAAGGGTTAAAAATGCATTGACCAAAATGTAATTTTTATAATTCAATTCCATTTGCTTTTGGCATAATTTCATTTCAGCGAGTCAAAAGCTCAAATCGGTACGTGAGTTTCATTTGAATCCTTTTTGTGATAGTTTAAGAAAACGAGTGTTGTACAGGGTAAAAGACGAAAAAAATAATCACTTTATTGGGGCAATGATAGGCTTAGTATATAAAACCAGGTTACTAGATGAAATACAGATCGCTGTATATCGATACAATCCAATGGAGGTTTAGTATGTTGATCGAAAAATTACTCGAAATAAATATTTAATGTTTTTAGATATACAGCGATTTAATAGGTTTTTAAAAAACATGAAATTGAATCTTGTGTTTTGATTTTTTCTTCTGATCGAATGTTGTAAATGGATATAAAGGTTAAATTTGATTCTTGCTTTTAGATTTTATTTAAAATATTTTCTTTTGTTATTATTTAAAGGTCACATTTCAAATTGAAGTTTTCTTGGTATGCATTCGATAGGTTTAATATGCTTAGCGGTCGTATCGAGTTCCAAACCGACGACTTTAAGTTAAACATATGTTACAATTACATTGTTAAAAAAATTACATTTTTGCAGTGACAAAATTGCACTCGACAATTTTAATTGCATTTACCAATAGAAACACGTTAGCAAATCGTTACGAAATGAGAATGTGTTGCTATAGGGCTCGGGTGAAATGACTTAAGTCTAAAGAATTCCACTCACGTATCTTTTTTTCTCTTTATCACTGATTGCACATTTTGGCTGCACTCGTCGAGTTTGTAAAAAGAAATAACGGAAAGAGGATGTTGAGTGTTGAGAAAAAAAGAATGAAATCACCTTGATTTTTTACAATTTGAGAAAAATTTAAGTATTTTGAAAGCTCCGGACTTGATGATTTCTCGCCTGTTTTTCTTCAATTGCTGTGAACCCTCCAAGGAGACCTGCCACCATTTTGACAAGATGATTACATTTCCTTTCGCTACCAAGTTACACCCACTACGAGTAACTATGGATATTTGTGACAGCTTGCCAGAATTGTGCCTTTTTAGCAAACCATATGCTACTACACTGCTCCAAGAGTCTGGTGTTTTGGCACGCAGCCGAACCGTAAGGGGCCAAATGGAAGGTGCGCTACACGACTTTTGCTGAAAACCACAAGAGGATTCTAATTTTGAATATAAAAAAAATTTGAAAAAGAAATTTGCATATATTTTGCAACTGTGACATTTTTCAATGATATTGATATTTTTTTTTACTTTTATGAATGCCACGTGTGATCTTTTAGAGCGCTTAGTTACTGATCGATTTTTTTCTTTTTATAAAAATAAACATACGTTATTGTTAAACTGTAAAATGTCCAATTGTGAAAGTAGTCGGTTCATTGCCTGTCAAGTATAGGACGATAAGGGTTCCCTTGGAAACCTGCGAAAATGGATTGAAAGTGGTCATTTTATTATTTGCGGTTATTTATTTTAGTTTTATTATTATTCTTAGTGTATTAAAATAATTTTGCATTTACTTTATTTAATAAGAAAAAAAATTTAAAGGATTTAATTGCATTAATTAAGCTTGTGATTACTATTAACATTTTTCATTTTTCCCTTTTGCATTGTTGCGAAAAATGTAATCAGCCAAGTTGGGCGCTGATGGTTTTCCATTCGTATTAACCGGTCTATAAAGGCCAACGGAGCATAAAAAGGTGGTTTTAGTTGCTGCATACCTCCTCCAGAGGAATCCAGTTACGTTAATCGAGATGAGTGACGTTAATCCATTGATTGGTTTGCTGCACACAGTTGCACGGATACGTCGACGTGTTTTGAATCGATCATTTTTCCAACTTGCGACTGTTTTTAATTGTTCAATATCGGTGCACGGCTGGGTCAGAGATCTGATCTGCTTTTGTTTTCTTATCTAACTAAAGACGGTATTTGATTTTACCCGAAAACTCGCATTCGGCTGCCAACTTGCCTTGAAATCTTATTGATAATGTGGCTTTGAGCCAATACTTCAAATCTCTATGGGCGCCCGTCGAGATACAGAATAAAGTTTGAGTTGTTGAGGTCAATCTTGGAATTTGTTTTTTTTCGATGTTTTAATAGAATCGAAACATTACAAACAATTGACAAAATTAGAGATCACTTAAATAATACTTTTTGTAGTATCATCCATTATCATCAATTAAGCGTATAACCACGCTAATTAAATGATTCAAATACCTTAGGGTATCCACGACTATTTTGAATAGAACTGGACATTATATAAAGCTTTGGCTTCGCGTAACTCTACTTTAATTTACGCCAATGGAAAACGGGCAAAGTGTCGACTTAATCTCAATGTAAACTGGATGTCGACCAGTGTCCAACATATTGTCCGCTCAGTGTCAAAGTCGTAAATTGAGTGCGTGATGGGACTATTGAGTTTTTCTTGCACGTGTATCGTCGATTTGCACCCACTTTTTCTGCTGACCAGTCAAGGATGGAGGTCACTGCACATTTGACGACAACTGGTTTTTTTTATTTGTATTGGTTGGTCTGTGTCTCTTGACTGTAGTTAAACGTAATGTTTGGTG
>JAQFZU010000835.1:0-18519 GCA_034696185.1 Henia vesuviana | reverse complement strand
AGGAAATCACAAGTAAAATTGAAGTGAGATCCAGATCCATAAAAATTAAATTCCGGTTTCAAGTGACATCACATTTTTTCAGTACTTGTAACTTTGCACCAAACCAATTTACATCTCAATGAGTACTACTTTGGTGTTATTTACAACAAAAGAGTGCATACTTTAAACAATATTTCTTACGTTACAACAAAAAACGATAAGTTTATATTGAAATCGTTTATTACTTTAATTATTATAAACATTATATTTAAATTAGGCCTTAATCAAAAGCATACAAGTAGGGAAGCACCCGTTGTTAGTTGCCGATAACCAGCCACACGGCCTCAGGGTCTGGGTTTGCCGTATCATTCACGGTCCACCGTACACTTTTGACCAGACAGATAAATAATCCCCGTCAGATTAAGAACTGTCCACCCCCATCAACCCACTCAGTACAATAGCCAACAATCTTAATCATTCGTCTACCGCGGTGTGCAAGTTAATTAAGGTTCGACCTTAGTCACCGAGCTAACGACTTAGGTCCGGCAACCACATTTTCCTCGCATTGTAGATAAGGCATCAAAATTATGTTTCAGGCACGGTGGGCAAACCGTCTGACAAGTCTGTAGCATTATGAGGTCGGTAGGGAATACCGACCCCATGCCGCCCAGAGTCATTCAAACATCCTCTGATGAGAGTCCGAGCTCTGTTTCACTCTCAATTTTGTGTCGTGCTAACGCCATTCACCAGTTGTTAGGAACACACAGGCCGCAGCTTACGCTTCCGTCTGAGCTGATTTTCCCCCAGCCAGGTAAACCCGGCGGAAAGCCATTTCAGATACTCATGTTCGCGTAAGCCAAAAAATTTTTGCGTGATGTCCCTGGGTTCAAATCTTGGCCAGGCCCCCAATTGTGAGGCGCTGCTTCACTGTCGGCTGGGCACAGTTCCCAGCGCAACAGATTCACAGCCACCTCACTTGGAATGAATGAAGACAGACGCATGGCTTGATTGTGTAGACCTTTAATGTTAGAGGCCACAATGCACATCACCGTCTCGTTTCCGTTCACTCTCTCGGTTCGCCGGCCACGTGCCGATAGCCAAAGCTATCGCCACGTAGCTCTATTGCTTAGCTATACCCTTCACAGCTACATAGGGCGGCTGTACATACCTTCAACCATCATATGACCACCAACACATCCAACGCACTTTATTCTGGGCAGCCCCGATCGTCGTAACAACCGGAACAGCCAGATCTGTACCGCCCATCTTATCGCTGAGGCAGGCATTAGCAGACTGTCTGTTCCTTTTTGGCTGAGCCCCCCAGATGGATGCAAATGAATGCACCCCAGAGATCATGTGATTGGGGGTTCACACTGCCCTCTAGTGACCGCTGGTCACACACCTACACTTAACAGCATCATTATTTTTAACTTTCATATTAAATAAGAATGCATTTTAACCAATAATTGTTGAAATCGTTATGACTTTAAATCATAAATAACTTTATTGAAATATTACTCCTTTGTCGGTTTTACCATTTCTCTCGCTCTATACTTTTTTATCATTTTGTTTCTTATTTGCATTGCAATCTTTCACTTTTTTCTTTGTAATAACTTTAACATGTCTTGATGCCTTTTGCACATCACTAATGTTTGCAACATTTAACTTTATTCCCCATTTTTTTTCTAAATTTGACTGATCTCTTTGCCTTTTTTTCTATCATTTTTCTTTCATTTTCCCTTTGTTTTTCATATTGTTTTTGATGTTTGCCTTTTATTTTCGATCTTATTTCTTTACCTTCTAATTTCCCTCACTTTCTAATTTATTTAAAATTTTTGAAATTTTTTTGTTTGTCTACATAAATACATAAGTTTGTAACAATTCGTTTGCGAACAGATACAAAAACCTACAGAAAGGTAGCAGGCCCCAAGCACGCTACTAGTGTTGAGCGCATAAAGGCGCTAACTCAGCACTGATGCTTAGTTTAGTAATAGTTTAAGCAATTCGAACGTCCCAAACTAATATTTGTTATTAGCAGGACACGCTTAAACGGAATGAACAACCGGTGTTAGTTATTCAAATAAAAATAAAGAAAGAAACGCTAATATCAAGCGTCACGTAACCCAGGTATCACGTCCTGAACGGTCACGCGAGTTTCCTTCTTGGAAACTCGAGTTTAGAAAAAGCTTAGAGTCAGTAAACCATAAAGAAAGGGCAGCGGTAATTGTGTTAATTAGTAGAACACAATAAATAATTAAATGCGCTGACAAATCAAAGTTCAAACACTCACAGAAACTTAAGGTCCAAACCCACGCATGAAACGCTTTAAAGAGGTGAAATGAATTGGAGAAATCCCACAAGTTGGTTGCCAAGTCAACCAGAGACCTGAAGTCTTACTTCAAATCTAGTATTGGACCAAGAAAACCAAAAGAAATGTGAAGATTCTCCTGATTATGTTGCAAATCCTTTAAGTTTGCGAGAATAGTTCAAATTGAGCAACAGGAACTACAAGTTGATTCGCAATGTTGATTATCTTAATAATAATGACAATTCAAAATGCCCGGGCTCTTATAAGCTCTCAATGGTCACGTGGCGGATGATAGCCAATCACGGTTCGACCAGTGGCAGTCCAAACCACTATCGCCCGGGGGCCATTACTTAATATTAAACGATTTCGCCAACAGATGGCAATTGGGAATTAATCATTAAGGGCTACCGTAGACTGGACCAGTGACACATTTTAACCTGTATAGAATGGGCCACTGCTATTGTCATCCAAAACGCCTTCTATTGAGCGTTTCGGCAAACGCCCGTGCAGACGACAGCACAGAATGGGCAGACTAAACTGAAGATAGCGTGAACTGATCACAGGCGCAGACCGTTCATGACATAATGAGCTTTGCGCAGATGGGTGCAAAATCATGCCCGTGACAAATTCTACATAAATACATAAATTCTACATAAATTCTGCAATATCTACATAAATTCTGCAATATCTACATAAATTCTACAATATCTACATAAATTCTGCAATATCTACATAAATTCTGCAATATCTACATAAATTCTGCAATATCTGCATAAATTCTGCCATATCTTCACATTAACTAACATTTTCCTCATTATTTTAATCATCATTTGTTTATTCTTCCCCATTATTCTATTATTTTGCTGATTAAGTAGAACAGTAGTCAAATCATTTATTATTCTATTTTTTTTCAAAACAGTCTTTTAATTCCTTGTTAATTTGCTCCTTTTCCCCTGGTTATCTAATTGCAATATTTGAATAGTTTTCCTATTTTTCAAATTAATCTGTCATGCTTTATTTCCATTCGTTTTTTGTTATTTATTTGACTGAATCATTTATGCCAAAATAATTCAATTTTATTAAAATTTTCATTTCTCTCTATTTCGTTATCTGATTAAGCTTGAAACATTGCATTAGCCTTTACACCAAATTTATTCATTTTGCTTTCCCCTTTTAATGCTAATTGACAATCGATTTTATTTATTTCTTACACATCATTATTCACTATTCAACTTGTTGTGATCTCAAAGGGACTAGGCGAACTAATTCACCTATTTCCATGAATCACTAATAATTAATATGGTTTAATTTCACAAATAAACCATGACCTACTTCCTTCATTTCCCAGAGATCCGCATTCCGTAAGGGATTAGGATTGACCCCACTCTACCCACACAAAACGCAAGTTAGTGACGACATTTGCTAACTTGTAACCAATCAATCCTAGTCCTCGAACCGACGGATTACTCCGTTCTGCCCACTAGGCACCCCTGGCTATTTAAGCTCGAGTAACCGGATGAAAAAGACAATCACTTCCTCACCAAATCAACAACTACAAGCAACCAGATAACGTCTTAACCAGATAACGACCCTCACCGTCAAGCCAACAGTGTGCCACATCAAGCTGAGTGACAGAGGACCGAAGACCGTCAATGCCTAGTTGGGAATCTACAAGGTTCTACCCTAGACACAGCCACAAATCGCCGGGTCAACCTTAGGACCTCATCCTGAATTAGCACCGGCGCATGCCACCAAAGAATCCATAGCCTATCAGCCAAACATGTAGTCGACCGAGACCACGTACCTTTTAGGTATTGTTACATACCTTTTGTACAGCCATCCGTGGCTAATATTTTACATGTAATAACTTTGCATTACCAGAATAAATTCCAGTGTGTTTCTTTGCCAGGATGAATTTGTCTATTCATTTTGCTAACCTGCAACGTGAATAAATCGCGTGGTACCTTTTATACATATTTATTTCAAACAAAGTCACCTGATACCAAGGCACAACAAACTCTGTTTTCTGCATCGATTAATTTTTCCACAGACAAAAAGTTTATATCTAATTTTAGAACAAGAGACATTTTTCAAAATTATATTTTCCATTCTTTGAGTTATTATTTCATAGCCAATCCCTTTATACTTGTATTTATTGTTTTATCTCCTTTTACTATTGTCATTAATAAGTTCTTTTCTTGAGACTGAGTTTGAATATGTTCCTTACAACTAATTGTATGACAAATTACATGTGACTCAATTAACCTATCATTATCAATTCTTGAATCACATCTTGCTGGTAATCATTTTGATTTTCACTATTATCAGAATAATATGTCAGTACTGCTTTTTCAACCAATCCTTTGACATCATTCGTTGTAAATATATTAAGACATTTTTCATACTGGTTTTTTTGTTTTTTTTATTTTCAATCTTTATTCTTCCTTTTGCTCAATTTTTTTCAATGCTAATGTGTTTCTTGGATACATTTTGTGACATTTTACATCTTCTTCCTTTTTCCAATTAAAGTTAGTTTTGTTTTGTTTTCTACTTCTTTTTGTATTCTCTTTCCAAACCCACATACTATTTTGTTTTCTTCATTTTCAATTGGATTTTCATACATTGTCTGTCCTCTGTCATTTTAACATACTATGTTTTTACTTCCAAAGTCTATCTGTTGCTTGTTGTCGTTTTCTGTGGGCTTTTTTTTCTTGGTTTTGTTGTTTCTGTTGCACTAACTGTAAAAATATGTTGGGATTTATCTAATGCTATTACAAGTCAAACCATTGCTTGCAGCACCATAACGAGTCAGTAGTTTTCATCACTATCAGTTTCAGTTAACTTATTGTCAGTGTCTTGTTTTGCATTCTTCTGTAGATGCCCAGACACACACACACAGCCACACAGCCGCTTATACAATTTAGAAATAAATTGACAACCATTATCACTTGCAATAAAGAGTGGTGCACTGTAGGTGTTAAAAAACCTTTTTACAATAAGCATGATTAATTTCATTTTTGCCATGCGTAAAGCAGCAATTTCCAACCACCCTGTGGTGCAGTTGACAATTACTAAAATGAATCTATTTAAATTTTTGGTCAATGGTTTCGGTCCCATCAGATTGATATCAAACTTCTCAACACACTAAAAAAAATTGGTATAGAGGTATATAAATAGACACAAATAGAGACAACTTCAACTGTTATAAGTAACTATACATTTCTATTTGTTCATATTTCTATACCTCAACATCAATTTCTTTTAGAATGAAATCTTCCAATTTTTGGTGTGACTGGTTGCAAAAACCCTGCAGGTTTCCTGTGTATCGGTTAACAGCATTGGTAACAATCACAATTTTAAACATAGTGTGCTATTTCTTTAGCTGTTTTCAGCCAATAGTACACTTGTTTTAATCTTTCTTTTGTTATTTCTACGCCACCATAACCGGAAGTCAGGTGGTGGTGACATTGTTTTAGTCAATTTTTCTGTAAAGAAAGCAGAATTACAATTTTTAATCCCAAGCTATCTTTGTGTAAATCAAAAAACCAGTCGGAATGATAATGTGCATATTCCATGAGTACGTTATTTATTTCTATGTAGTAATCATGCAAATTGTCTTTGTACATTTGGTGGAGTTGGTTGGGGTTGATTACAGAGCTGTCGTCAGCCTCTAGCCAATTTTGTACTATTTTCAGATTTTTATCAGTTTCTTGCTTGTGACGTATTTTTCTAGCATTAGGAAAGAGACTTTGCCCACACTTGGTGCTATTGTGCATACATGAACTAGTGCTTTGTCTTCGGCACTTATTTCAGGTGGCAGAGTCTTATCTTTCCAATCTGGATAGTGCACCAGCAACTTGATTTTCAGTGCCTTTTCAGTACAGTATAGTAAAATTCTGTTGTTGCGAAACGGAATCCGCACAAACGGTAATTTGTGCAAAATGGAATCCGCCCAAGTCATAATCAGCGCAAATTGTAATGCGTGCGAAACAGAATGCATGCAAATCACTGCTCAATCACGCGGGAAGCCACGCCCCCCTCCTGGACCCCTCCTTAGCTAACTTAGATAAAATAACCCCCCTAAATTTTTTAAAAATTCTTTTAAGGAAAATTACAATTTGCACAAACTCTGTTTCACGTGCATTACGATTCGCGCGGATTCCAATTCACGTAGATTATTGTTAACTTGGTGTGTCCAAGATGGTTTGTTTTGGTTAGCTTTTGGTGTTTGTGTTTGTACTGTGCACACTAGACTGACAGTGTGATCTGTTGGCAGTTGTTGGTATGTGTTTCTTACTTATTAAAACTTGTGTATCCTGGTTGTCATGGGATTGTCATGACCTTGATACAATTATGGTGTAGTTACTGTAGAACATAATAAATCACGTTTGCTGCCCGTTGGTGTGAATCCATTGCTTTAATCTCTATGATTACAACAGGGTTATGGGCCCAGACATAGACCAGAGACAACACTGTGTGAGAGCCTCGAGTTTTTTTAACTGTTTTTAAATCACGAAAATCGCGACTTGTGACATTTAAAAAGAAAATGGATAATGGAAAATTAATTTGGAACTTGGACTTTGCCAAATTCGAGCAATTTCAAGGTCGAGTAGAGTTTGAATTGGAATTGGAAATATAAAAGAGACTCCACCAGTGCCACCCATCGCCAGGAATACGACGAATGTGTGCTTTAAAAGGTTGGAATTAAAACACAAAGGTGATCGTTTTCAAATTTTATGGAAAACAAGGATTTGAAAATGAATCTACAATTACACTGGATGTCTTGCCAATGGTCCAATTTGCAAGAACTACATCAAAAGAGCATCGAGAAGCTTGCCACATCGATTGTAATTGTATCGATATTGATATCGAATTGTAAGTACAAATTTTGATTGTAAAAGTAAAGTTCCGCAAGTTTCGATATACGCATCGTCAAGGTTTCGATTTATCGTTTTGATCAATTCAACAGTTCAGTGAGTTTTCAACAGTGAGTTTTTGACAGTTTAGTATCAGCAATTCAGTGTGTTTTAATTTAATGTTCAGTGCAAGGATGGACAATTTTAGTGGCAAATAAATAAAAATAAATAAGTAAATTGAAAAGTGGTGAATACAAGATTTAATACAAGATCAAAATGAGATGTCCAAAATCAAGGGATGTTTGGAAAACGACTTCAAATTAGATGAATAACCAATGTTCCACTACTGACGACTAATTGAATAGAATTTCCCAAGTTTTCCAAGGATTTCTCAAGTCCGACTACCTAGTTACAAGGTAAGGTTGCGTGTTGATAATTCGAATTCTATATGTAAACAAAATACAAATCTCGTTTTTGCTAATATGTCCGACAACGGTCGGAATGTTTTGAGGTTTGCGAAACTCAAGGGACCGAAAAATTACTCCGAATAGAGTTTGAATTTGAAGATGCTCCTAAGAGAAAAAGGGCTCTATACCATAGTGAGCCAAGAGGAGCTGCCACTTGACGAAAGTGCGACAACGGACATCAAAAACGCATTTAATTTGAGACATGACAAAGCCCTGTCAACTATTTATCTTAGTGTCAAGACAGGGGTCAAGCCTCTTTTGAGTTCATTCGTGGAGCCGGTTTCTGCATGGGAGACTTTGAAGAAAAGTTTCCAACCAACGTCCAAAGCTTTAGTTGGACTCTTGGCAACAAAATTTTTTAACGACCGTCTTAAGTTACCGGAATCAATGTTGATCTGCCTTGTGCGCCTCAAAGAAACGGTCGCAAGATTAGGTGCAGCGAATTGCAAAATTCCACAGGTGCTCTTCGTCTATAAAATGATTGCAAGCATCCCAGATAATTTTGAAAACCTGGTCCAAAATTTATACCAACTCCCCGACACTGAATCTACTCTTGAGAGAGTGAAGTTGTCCCTCATGGCAGAGGACACGCGCCAAAAAAAGACGATGGGATTCGACAATCAGAACAACACAATCACAAGTTTGACCAGCCAGATGGACGCTTCACAGGCCTCATCGAGTGGCCAGCAAAGAAGAGCAAACAATTTATTGAATGTTGTTTGCTATACCTGTGGCCAGAGAGGCCATTACGCCCGTGACTGTCCCAGGAGAGGACGACGAGAACAGCAAAGAGACCAATATCAGCAAAAGAATCAATTTCAATCAAATCCAAACAATTCACCTCAGAATTTACCTTACAATGTACCTAAACGACGGTATTGGAGAGGGAGAGGCAAACCGAGAAGAGGAAAATCACAGAATTTAACAACAATACCTGACAAAGATTTTTTCGAGGGTTGGTTTACCTCGATTAAAGAATCAGATTGAGATAATCCACTTGCACACAATGTTATTGGTACACATGAATTTTTATTAGACTCAGGTGCAACACACCACTTTATTTATAATAAGGAATTATTTACTTCATTATCAACAGTGCAAGAGACAGTTAAACTCGGAAAAAGGAAAATAATTGCAACGAGTTTAGGCCTTGTTGTTTTGAATTTGAGTTTGGAGAATGGATTAAAACATACATTAAACTTAGAAAATGCATACTTGGTTTCGACGATGAGCAGGAACCTTATAAGTCTAAGTACGCTCACAGATAATGGCTATATGTTTTTGGGAAAGAACAATGAATTGATTTTAAGGTCGCCAAATGAAGATTTGATAAATGTTCAAAAACAACCTGAGGGCATCAAAGTCAAACGAGATTAGGACTCATGATACTATAATGGATGATGCAAATAAATGGCACCGCAGAATAGCTCATGTTGATTTGCGGAAATTAAGATTGGCAATGTCAAATAAACTAGTAACAGGAATTAAAGGAAATTTTAATTGGTCACAACACAGAAAATGTAACGATTGTCAACATTCAAAGATCAGACGAGGTCCATTTCGGGATTTAAGGAAGCCAAGGTCAAAAGGTATTTTGGACTTGATTCATGTCGATTTATGGGGTCCGAGTCCTGAGTTGAGCCGTGGAGAAAATAGATATTTTCTGATGTTGATAGACGACTATTCCAGGTGGACCAAAATCTGTCCGATTGCATCGAAGATTGAGGTTTTGGCAAAGTTACAAAGATATATACAGTGAGTCAAAAGGCAAACTGGGAGGAAAGTGAAGAAAATACATTCAGACAACGGAATGGAATTTTGTGGTCATATGATTCGGAATTATCTACAGTCATTGGGAATCAGACATTCCAGGACTAATGTGTATAGTCCAAAGATGAACAGGGTAGCTGTGCGCTTCAACGGCTATAGATTTGACGGTGTGCAGATTTTGTTAATGACCTTGAAGCTCGAGCATAGTTTTTGGGCCGAGGCGTACAAACATACGTTCATATTAAGAATAGGCTTCCCCACAATATCAAATCAAAGGCAACTCCATATCAAAAGTGGTTTAGTAGAAAGCCAGATATGGGACATCTCTGGATATTCGGGAGTTTGGTGTACAATCATTTACCTAAGACAAGTCGAAATAAACTGGATCCCAAGGGGAGAATGGGGATTATGGTGGGATACGCCATAGAGACGGCTGAATACAGGATTCTTGATTGCATCTCGAACAAGATTATCGAGTTGAAGCATGTTTCATTCGATGAGAATAAGATGAGTCGATGCATTACCGGAGAAGAGGATTATGTTGATCCAAATATAGAAGAAGTATCAAAATACCTGAAGGACCACAAGAGTTACCGAATTTGCCAATGGAATGAAGGTGCAAGGAGGTGCCACGCCACACCGGAAATAGGACAGATGTCTACTATTTTTATTGCAATGAGACAACTCGAAATAAGAGTCTAAATGATGTCATGGAAACATGCAGACGAAGAAATATTGCTTGAGATCCATATAATTTCGATTTTTCACCAAGCCTGAGGCATAAGTGTCCGGTGCCGGGTGCCCTTCTACCACTTCCGGAATTGCCTAAATCAGATCTGGCGTGTTTTCATACGGTACTATCGACTTACAAAGAAGCGATAAAGTCCGAGAATGCTGACAAATAGAGATTGGCGGTTTTGGACGAACTGAACACTATGGAGATACGAGAGGTCTGGACTTCTGTTCCACGGCCGGAGGGTTTTAAGATTTTAACGAATAAATGGGTGTTTGCACTCAAAACCCACGTTGATGGCACAGTGAAGACGTTCAAAGCACGCTTGGTGGCACATGGCCACAAGCAGATACCGGGTTACGATTTCCACGAAACATTTTCCCCTGTGGTCGATTTTGATTTAGTAAAATTATTTTTTGTCCTGCTCGTGATGACTCGAGGTTGGGTCCACGAGCAGTGACACGTTAAATGTGCGTATTTATACGAGGACATCGACAAGTTAATTTTTATGAAACTTACGTTAGGCTATGGGAAGGCACATGCATAAGTTGTTATACAGGTTAAAACAAGCGGGCCGATGTTGGCACGTTCATTTAGCTCGAGCGTTGGTAAAGATCGGTTTTGTCGCATTGCCTCATTGTTTCTGTGTATTTCGTACCGAGGATGGTGCATATTATTATTATACATAAACGATATGATGGTGTTTGCCGAGTTACAAAACAAGATGGAAGAAATGCACACTATAGTCGCCGCCGTTTACGACATAGTCAGATTGGGACTGATTCGAAAATTCTTAGGCGTCAAATTTGAACCCACGGAATCAAGAGTCGTCTTGCACCAACATCTTTAAATATGGAAACTAGTCGATAAATTTATTCCAGATGATATAGTACCGGTTTATGCACCGATGGACGTCGGAACTGCCCACAAGCTGAATTTGGTATCGAGTTTATCAACATCGCAGCAACTGTTTCGGGAACTGCTGGGTGCACTTTTATTTGTGGCAGGTCGTACGAGACCGGACAATCCGTTAGCAGTAATTACGTGTGCCCAGTTCTCGTCGCATCCGACGAATTTACAATTCAAGTATTTGCTGAACATTTTAAAATATTTATGCACAGCCGTTGATCGTGTTATAAACTTATCACATGCAACATCGACGAAACTTGTTGTTTACTTCAATGCATCGTGGGCCACGGCGGTCGATGGTTGACGATCAATCAGTGGAATGATTAGGATGTTTGGAGGAGTATCGATTAGATGGCGGAGTTGTGTGCAGAAGTGCATCGCTAAATCAACTATGAAGTGTGAGTATGTGGCGATGTACATGGCAGCTATCAAAATCGTATGGATTGCTCAAATAATTCGAACAGTTACCGGTGTGGACAGTTTGGTTCTAGTATTGTTTGCTGACAACCAAGCTGCCATGTCGTTTGCGAGGAACGAGATTCTCAATCAACAAACCAAGCACATAGACATACGCTATCACTATATTCGGAAATTATTATTAGATAATGAATTTGTATTGATGTATGTAAGGTTGGAACGCAATATAGCCGACATGTTTACCAAGGCTTTATTGCATACAAAGTTGGATAATTATTTACGCTTTGTTTTTTTATATTTTCTGATGGTTTTTGCTTTGTTAATATTTAAGGTTTTACATGATCTTTTGTACTTTATCTTTGCATTAATCGTTATATTTATCTTTTTCAAAGTGTTTTATATATTGTATATCTGACTTGTTTTTATGTATTTTGCTTTTGGTTTATATACATGGGTTGTATGTTTACCTGAAATAAATTTGGGGGTTATCTTGGACAACAGGGGAGATGTTGAATTGGTGTGTCCAAGATGGCTTGTTTTGGTTGGGTTTTGGTGTTTATGTTTGTACTGTGCATACTAGACTGACAATGTGATCTGTTGGTGAGTTGTTGGTATGTGTTTCTTACTTATTAAAAGTTGTGTATCCTGGTTGTCATGGGATTGTCATGCTCTAGTTACTGTAGAACATAATAAATCACGTTTGCTGCCCGTTGGTGTGAATCCATTGCTTTGGTCTCTTTGATTACAACAATTATAATTTGCGCTCATTATGATTCGCGCAAATTATCTTTTGCAGTAAATCTGATTCACAAGGATTACCATTCGCAGCAATTCCATACGCGAAAATTACCGTTCGCGCGCGATTTTTTTGAGGGGAAAAAAATTCGCGCCCGTTTCAAGTGCAAACTTTTTGAGGAGATTCCAATTCGTGCAGGATCTTTTTGCGCCAAATTGCTCCTCCCCCAACAAAAGCACGCTAAGGCGTTGCCTTGGAGTTTCACAGGTAGGGCAGCCTCCAAATAGTGGCAACGGAACTGCAAATGGTACCATATTTAAAATTATAAAATTAAGTCACTTCCACCTGCTGCCATCAGTCACCCCTTTATTAGTAGTCTCATTGGTCATAATTGACCAATGACCATTTGAGATCACAATAGCACCACATTTTCTTACAGTATTTTCTCCCTTCAAGGACCCTTCCTGAACCTTTAGTATTCTATTTTTTAATGTGGTTTTAAGGTTTTATTATTTGATTCGATTGATCGTTTTCACATTTTTCCCATGTTTGGTAAGTTTGATTATATACTATATTAAGCTAACTAATTGTTATTCATGTGCTTTTTGTTAATTTTGTAATTTTGACCAGTGGATAATTGCGGCTAAATTGCCATTTTTTTCTCACGTGTTTTTTTTTCATTTAGCCTTACGGTTTAAACCAGAGATTCTGCCATCTTGAATCACAAATGGAGGCCTCAGTTTTGTTGCTTGCCTTGGGGCCTCAAATTTCTAGTTACACTTCCGGTCTCACTTCTCTAACCAATCAGGGCAAAGTGATGTCAGTTGCCCTTATTTGTATTGTTTGTCGTGAACCTGTAAATAATTGACCCTATCAATATCACGTGACAACACCCAACACTTTAGTTAATTTCTAACCAGAACATGGACAAAAAGATTATTTTCCCTTTCCTTAATTTGATTAAAAACCATTTTTCTGGTGTAAAACGCGTAAATCTATGACTGGGTGATAAGTAATGTGTCGTTTATAATCTATGACCCTTCACTTTAATTCCCAATAGAATGTGTTCTTGTAAAAAAAACTTTTTATAGTAAAAAATAAATAAATAAAGTTTATTTTCATAAAAACAGAGTAGTTCTACAGAAAACCACATACTCGTTTGAGCAAAAAAAATTAAAAAGACTTGTCATCCAATTCTTGATTTCTGTCCATTCACCTCAACCAAAAAAGCAGAATTATACCCAGGATTGCGATTGGTAGCAAAAAAAAAAAAAATTTTCAGACATTTTTTTATAGTTTCAAGGTCAGGTTAGGCTTAGCAAAATACACAAAATTGATTTAGGCCTAAAGGTTAGATTTTGTTTAACTAAAAGCCCCAATCATTAGTAAAAATAACACAAACATAAATTGAAGTTATGGGAGGGGGAGTTTTAACAATTGGTTGCACTTACCTATGCGTACTGCAATCTCATCCCTGTTCAAAAGTATATTTGTGTCACAAACCTTCACACAGAATAGTTTGCAAGGAATGCATTACCAGAGAAAGTCCCATAGTTCATAGTTTTTAGTAAATCGTAGTGCGATGCGACAACGTTATATGATGTCCATATCTCTTTTCAGTGTCTCCATTTATCCATGTAATTTTAAATTGATTCCGATTTTCCTTAACTTCATTTTCTTTCTTCATTTCTGCTAATACATTTGAATATTGAAACAGTTTCAATAAATTATTAAACAATTGACAAATGCCTTATGCTGTTTGGAACTAATCTTTACCTATCTAAAGCCCTTATAAGAAAAGTTGATAATTGTCTGATCAATTCCAGATCATTCTGAAATCATTTCATTATTTTCAAATCATTCTCAAATCATTTCAGCATTTTTAGATTATTCTCAAATCATTTCATTATTTCCAGATAATTCTCAAATCATTTCATTATTTCCAGATAATTCTCAAATCATTTCGTCAATTTCAAATCATTTGTTAATCATTTGTGATCAGTGAACTGATTAAAATTATCATTTTATCATTTTCATGTTTTTGATCAAAATTATGATCATTGACTAAAAATAACCAAAACATTTGATCAAATTTATAATATAAGTGATTCAAAAAAGATTATTAAATAATTAAATTTTTTTGTAAGGGTTAATCTCTAATTTGATTTAAAAATATAAATTTTTTGACAATTAAGAGTTATTAAGATAATGACCTGTAATTTATTACTTTTAACAGACAGATTACGCTGAAGATAGTGATATATATAGCATACGATATGGAAATAGAAGTTACTTTTCGTCAATTTTTGGAGGATGTACCAAATTTACTCATGGAAATTATTTTTCCAATTTATTATGTATTTTATAATACAAAATATATTTTAAACAGATATTTTAGAATATAATCCAGGAGCTGCATTGGTATTTGAATTGTACACATCAAATTTTGGAAAAAAAGCCAAAGTTAAAAATGATTACATTTATGAAATGTCATTGATAATCTAAAAATATGTTGAAACACTCCACGTAAAACGATCATACATGATCCTATATGATCCATCCTATAAGAATTTGAAATACATGAGTTAGAAGCATTTTCTTGTAACTTTTTCATATACGATAACAAATCATATAAGAAAATGCACTAAATCCTATATAAGAAGATCTAGGCATAATAATCCTATAAATAAATCAAAAACTCATTTCAAAAACTAAAACTCAATCATATCTAGATAACCCAAAAATAATATTAAATTATTTCTGGTGTTATTTAAAAGCATACATTCTAACAATTATTAGATAATCTTAAATTTTTTTTAAATGCATATTAAAAATATGATTTCTTCTTATGGAAATTTAAATGGAAAAGTATCACTATATAATGACAGTTATCCAAAATGAAAAGTCATAATTATTATCAGACTCACAGTGATATTTCATACTGTATATCAGAAATAATATCTATATATAATCACATTTTCAAACTGGAGTCCCATGCATGGAATATCAGTAATTATGATGGGTCCTTCCAATAAAGTTAATATTTTTAAGTTTAAGATAGCATAATATTGATATTACTTAATTCCAGCAGATAAAAGTGATCAAAATCAATTTAATTACTTTTAATGGTATATTTAATGTTAACAGCATTAAAGATATTAAAGAAAACTGATTTTGGTTATAGTTGAAAGTGGCCATATTGAAATTTTTGTTCTTATAGTTTTTATTCTTCTTATAGGAATAAGAATATTGGACACATAAGAATTATTGCTTGGCAATTCATATATGATATCTTATAATCATACATGATATTTTAAAATCATGTATGACTGTTTTACGTGGGACATTGTACCAGTCATATAGTACATTATACTTGTAAATTAGAAATTAAACAGAAAAAAAATGAAAAACTAATATAGAATTGTTTAATATTGCAGACTTTTAAAAAATTTCTGCAAGAATTAAATATTAAAATTTAACAAAAAATGTGTAGATAAATGACATTTCTACATACATTATTCTTACAAGTGGCACTTCTTCACCTACCTACCTTATAATATTGCAATATTCTAAAAAAACTTACATACAATCCAAAATACAATTTTTCAATTTCTAAAATGCAATGTCTTCAAGATATTGGTAAAATTGAAGCATTGTTTACAATTGATAAATGTAGAAAACCTAAAAATTAGGCTGTTGCATAATAAAATCTAATCACAACCAGGTATAGAAACTAATACTCTAACCTAAAATTAAGCCCTTCATTAAGCAAAAATCTAATTGCTAATTTTTTAAATTGTTTTTTACCTTTTTATTTTTTTTACCTTTATCTATTGTCAAGACAAAATTTAACAATATGTCAGCAAATTATCACTTAAAATTCAAAACTTGTATTCTTTAAACACAAGTGTAAGTTTTATAAAATATTATTGCATTTTAAAACAGGCAAGTAGTGAAGCATTGCTGTTAGCAAACATTCATTTGGCTAAAGAATTGTATTGAAAATTTAATTTCAGTTTTTTTTTATGAGTTCTGACGACAGAATTAATCTAGCAACAGAAATAGAGCATCCATACGAAACTCTTCTTTACATGACCTTTTTCCGTCAAACTGTAAGCTTGAGTCAGTTATAATTTACATTTTTATTGATATTGTTTTGTAGATGAAACGCATGAACACTTCAACCAATTTGTGCATATCAGAAAATGAATTTCAAAAATGTGAAGATAATTGCATAGAAGAAAAATTGAATAATGCGCACTTTAAATGCAGGTGAACCATTGAAAAAATTACATCATTTAACTAAATAGACTCTTGAATTCAAATGACAGTAGATGCATTCAAAATTTAAAATTATTTTGTATTTCAGTTGAGTTTTTGTTTTATCCAATTTATTTGAATAAGAAATAAAACGAAAACTCAACTAAAATACAAAATATTTTAGATTTTGAATGAACCTAGTATTAATAGTATAGAATTTTATAAAATTAATACTTTATTATAATATCATAAAATATTAATAGTAATAGTTTTGTGGATATAAATTATGGCTTAGTAAACATAAAATTTTATGTTTACTAAGCCAAAACTGATTTAATGAATGAATTTCAAAAATATGTACAATTTTGTTTGTTTCTATATCTTGCATAGAAACATCATTATTGACTATGAATCATTACAAATTGCTCGAGCTATGTTACAATATTATTATTGTATTCAAATACTTCTTATACTTCAAATACAAATTATTATTCAAATACTTCTATTACAAAATTCTAAAATTTTAAAATTTTATTTATTATATATTGAATAAGAACTAAACAAATCCTTATGACTCAACCAACTATATTAGCCTAAAAAATAACACTATTGTTAACTTTCAATAAATCAGTCATGTTCGGTGCCCATGTGGTGTGATTCTGTTGGATATTTAGAATCATCACTACTTGATATGAAGATAAAAATATAACTAAATAAATTTATTTAACAAATAGATATATATAGAATTAACAAAGTGTCATATGATTACAACAAAAAAATCCTCAAACTTGTATGCATCTCTTTTTTATGCTGGAAAAGAGATGCTCCTATTTCTTATCTTTTTTCTTTGCTTTATTACCACCCCCTTTCTGTGTATTTCCTTTCAGTATTTGCCCACTACCTTGTAATCCTAATTAAAACTTAACAGTATTACATATTATTATTTTTAAATAAAAAATCTCAATAAAATCCTTTCATAATTTGACAATTATATTTTGACACTAAATTTACTACAAAGTTACAATAAGTACTATAGATCCCAATTTCCCTCTTTTCGCAATCTTATTTTATTATCACTGTACTTACTATGGTCTTATTGTTAGCACTAAAACTCACTAGCTGCATTCAAAAAGTATTTTACTTTTAATTTTAATTTAACAAGAAATTTTGTAAATTGCACAAAATTGTAACTTTTTCAATGTAAAAAGCTCAAATTTGAAGCTTGAAATTTGTATGGTATGTAACTTTCAGTGAATAATGGTTGGCTCCAAAGTGAGCAACCGATTCAAACTCAACATTCGTTTTTAACTTACTTTTCTAGTTATGCTAAAATTATATTAATAGCAGCTAATACTTCCCTCCTACAGTAATTTATATCTGAAAATTGGGATTTTGCATTAAAAACGCCAGTTGGAATTGATAGATCAACAATTCAAATGGCGGATCGTAAACATACACTTTAGTCTGAGGTTTAGTTTTAATCTTTTCAAATGGCAAATTAAAACTAAATCTGTTTAGTCTGGTTTTTAGATTAAATATCAGACTAAAATGTAGTTTAATAGCTACTAAAGCCATTTACTAGTTATTAAACCACTTTTCGAATGCAGCTACTCTCACTATCCTGAAATTATATATTCAATGAGTTGAGAGACAGACTGGTCGAAGAGTGAAAAGGATCCATACCAACAATGGCATGGAATTTTATGGGAAATCAGTTTGAGATTATTTGAAAACAATTGGAATTTGACATACTCAGACAAATGTATACAGTTCCGAAATGAATAGGGTCGCAGAGCATTTTAACGGTTATGGAATCGACAGAGTTCACACGTTATTACTAACTTCAAGCCTCGATCACTCCTATTAGGGTAAAGCCCTGCAGACTTTTATACATGTGAAGAATCGACTACTGCATGCCGCCATAAGCCCAATGATGACAGTATGAACGGTGGTTGGAAGAAACCTTGATTTGGCGCACTTACGTGTTTTTGGATGCGTGGCATATCTTATTGGAGCAGATGTCTACAGTGACACAAAAACGTAGAGACCATATTCAGTGTGAACCTGGCATCTTTATTAGAATA
>JAQFZU010000834.1:0-18525 GCA_034696185.1 Henia vesuviana | reverse complement strand
CAACTTAAGTTCAATAAACCATTGCCATTCGCAATCATCAAGTGGAATTAAGTTAATGCAACTTGGAGCCAAATGCTAATGTTTAGCCAAACATCCAAACTTCTCCTCCCACTTGGCCATAGCCACAGCAGCCATGCCATTTGCATCCCTTTAAAACCATCAAATTCTTACACCAATACTAATTACACCTGTTTGCAGTCGGTCATCAGGTTCCGCCAGCAGGGGCTAATGATGCCAACTGCCCTTTGGAACTAAATTCCCACTTATCCTTCTCTACAGCACAGCCAGGGGTCCGGGAGTGGCGCTATTCCATCTGTCTGTCCCCATCCCCATCTCCTCATCACCAATAGGGTCATTAGTATGCGTGGAGGCGGACACGGGACCACTTTGACCTCTTTAAATAGTGTTTCCGCCAAGGTGAGGCTACAGCAGACCCCCAGGCATTCAGATTCGTTCCGTTTCAAAGTATTGTAGGAGGAGGATGTGGTTTTATTATTATTATTTTTTTTTTTGGAAAATAATTTTTTTTTTGGTTTTGTTTTGTTTGTTAAGAATTTTTCATTCAATTTTCTTTTGAGCTTAGCGTTAAATTTGATGAGATGAGATTTTTTTTTTTACTTTGTTCCAAAGTTTCTTTTTAAAATTAAAGTGATTGAAGTTAAGAATAATTATTTTTTACGGTCAATTTTTAATTAATTATTCAGCAACATCTGTTACTTAAGGCTTATCTTCTTTCCCCCAATTCCCTTTTCTTTGTTTCAAAATGTTCTCACACCTGTGACTGGTTAAAAAAAAATTTTTTTTTGATGCTCGCATATGACAAAATGAAAATGAGACAGAAGCGGAAAAAAATGTCGCCCGTCTTTCCACTTTAAAAATTCAATTTACCTGAGCGATATCACTTCGGTTGAGTTATATTCATCCGCCATGGAGCTTTGGAGAAACAAGTCGTTCACCTGGGGAGAAAAGACATACGTAGGTAAAACGAGAAAAGTTTAAAAATAAATAAAAATAAAAGCTGGACTCAAATTGAAAAAGAATCAAATCAAATTTTTATTTCCCTGAATTTTGACGATTTATAAATGCCAAGTTATTTATGGGCGCACTGCATCGTTTATTTTGTTTGATAAAATATACTAAGGCAAATGGTCGACATTTGTTATTCATCCAATACCGCTTTTAGTTGGTTAATTAATCATAAATACTAACAGAAAACAAACAACAGCGTCTGGATAAAAAATACATAAATTATTGTTAAAATTATTTCTCGAGATCAAATGTCGACACCAAAATCAATTTTAAAGACACATGAAAAACTATTAAATTTTCATTTTATTGTTATTATTAAAAATTCGAAGGAATTTAATGGCTCACTTTGTTATTCAGTTTGGAGTTAAAATTACCCATTTAGTAAATAAAAGAAAAAAGAATTGCTAAAGACCTACTTTTGCCTCAATCCCAGAAGAGCAACCAATACGAGAAAGTAGTAGGATACATCTAAGAAAATGCAATTCCCGAAAGGTTGCAAGGTTAATTAAGGCCAAGTAATTGGCACCTTATTGAAAATGAAAAGAGGTCACTTAGGAACGTGTAAGTTGGCAATTGCTACTGTTGGCATTCCATAAGTCCAATAACTTACCACTTCCAAACTTTTACCAATCTATTTGTATCGCTGGAAAACTATAATATTGAGAATTACGCCTTGACCGCACTTTCGTCGCCAGTTTCCATAGCTACTAAACAGACCAATATTTCTTTTCCAAGTCAAATGCCACCACCACTTTGGATGTACTCTCCTTTTATCAATTTTGTGACAGACCTTCAAGGCATGACTCACGAGTCGAGAAAAAGCACTTTTCTTATAGTATATGCGGACTGTACAATTTTTATTTCCACCAAAGTCCTTTTTCTTTCGTTGCGTAAAACCATTTTGTCAATTTCAGTTCTACTTTTTACTTCGTGAAAAAATTTTTTTTATTTTGTTTTGTTTTTTCGAGAGCTCAATGCTCTTCAAAGTGACTCCTCAACATTCCAGAAAAAAAAAATTAAAAAATTAGGTAATATTTTTCTTTTTCAAAAACTTTTCTTTTTTCGTTTGAAAATAAAAGTAGAAAAAGTGGGACATGAGTCCAAGTGGAGTTTGCACTCGAAACAAGAGGCGAACACAGAAAGTCACAAGTAAGAATGCACATTATGCATTAATTACAATCACTTAAGTGCAGCAGAACACAGGTGAGCGTGGGAAGGAGGTGAGTTACACACGGGATGAATTGCACAAGGGGACTGGATAAGTGGAATATCACTATGCATGCCACATACTCAGCAGTGGTGGCGCCTCAACCAAACCAAAATGAGCTTACAAATCACATCGGTCGACGTGCAACGAGCCAACAACATAATTCATCCCTCGCCATCTTGGTTTTGTATTACTTTTCGTGAAATTAAAACTTTAACTTTCTGGTTTAGCTTAATGAGAAACGGGAACTTTTTTTTAAAAAGAATCCAATTACGAATTCATTTACTGTTTAAAAAAAATAAAATTTATTTTTCATTTACTAGTGCCATATTAGTATAAGAAATTTATTTATAATTATTAGGTTGGGTTTGAGAATCCAAAATTTACATTTTTAATGTAAACTTTGACTCGAGATAAATTTAGATTTTAAAACAAAAAAAAATTCATGTTTTAACCTTCACGTGGGCTATTAAAAACTCATTTTTAATGGTGGCACAAGGTTTTGAAATATTCCTCTATTATAGCCATTTCACTTAAAAAGTGTAAAAAAAAAAATAAAAATGGGGGAAAAAAACCTATGTGAGTTTTTGAAAACAGACTCAGCAGGGGATTGAAAATTTTAATCAATTAACAGACTCTGAATCTCACTCAAGCAAAACTATAATTTTTTTTCTTTTCATAAATGATTTTTAAATGAAAAAATACCCAAAGGTTTTTTTTCCCTTTTATATATGTGTAAAAGTGACTTTCAAATGCACCAGCTGTTACAATTTCACAGTCTTGAATAGTTAACTCAATATTTTTATAAGAAAAAATCCAAATCATCTTTTAAAAAAACCTATAAAATAAAAATGAAGAAAAAGTAGTTCAATTACTTGCACCGGACTCGCTTTTCATGCAAAGCCGTGAAAATTGGTAAAAGCCTTTGCAAATTTGCTGCACAAAGTCTTTTACTCGCGAGAAATAAAAGTAAATGCGAAACAAACAGTTGAACCAAGACATCTCTTAGCATTTTACCTAGTAGCATTGGTTCGAGAAATGGGAAACGCAATAAAAGAATTGAGACCATTTACGATTGGGTCACTTTACAAACAGCAAACCTCGCTACTTTTACTTTGCACTTTCTCCTTACACCGCAAAAGATGGGTGCGGTCAGAGGATGGAAGAGCGACGAGTGCAGCCCACAGCAAACTGTGCACTTTCATAAATTTCTCCTCTTATCTCAGTAAAGGGGTTGAAGGACAGCGGTTTTACCACATTACACTTTATACGATCGCGACAAACCGAAAAAGTATCGCAAACTGTTTCCGAGGTGTGAAACCTCGTGTTTGAGTACTGAATATTTCAAGGGGAGGATGAAATTTATGTGTAACGGCTTGAAATATTAATAGAAAAATAGCAAAAAGAATTTCGGTTTTTAATCATTTTTCGAGAAATAATTGTTTGAGTGAATAAAATATGGGGTAATTTTTCATGTTTATTTTTCTTACCTGAGATACGATGTCGTTACTCATTTCGATGAATTCTTCGCTTTTGTGATTAGCCAAACGATTAAAAAAGTGACGATTAACGATCCTAAACGATCCTTCCACTTGTCGACTGGCTGTAAAATAATAATAAAAAAATTAAACAATCATAAATTTAATCCATCAAAAACCACAAATAAAAAAAGCAAACCGAAATTATAATTCCATAAAATAAAAATATTTAAAAAAAAAAAAAAAAAAGAAAAACCTTTACAAAATAAAAAATAAAAATTACATTTCTCTTTCTTCTTTTCGCAAACCTGACAACTTTAATTGTCTCCATTAAGATTCAACATTCTTCCCACTTTGCTATCAACTTCACTTAAAAACTCCATTACAGTTAAAGTGTTCGAAAACACCTTTCGAATTAAACATTTAAAAAAAAATCAATGACAAAAAAAATAATATGAAATTACTATCCTATCACACAAAGACACAGTTGGAATCATCTCATGAATAAGGAAAAGCCAAAGAAAGTTTTTTTTTAAACAAAAACAGAGAGGGGTTTGTATTAATGGCAGCCACTCGAGTATACGTGAGCTATAAACACTAGAGCCATTTGCAATCATTTCGTGTCCACCCCCTTTTATCTTCACAACCTCCCACCATTCGGTGCTAATAACTTAGGTTTCAAATTGGCTTCAGAATAGGTCCGCTAATTCTTGCGGGTCGCCAGGAGGTCACAAAGGAATGAGAAGGATTCATTTATTTACGAACCACTTCACTTCCATCTTTTGTTCCAGGTCAAAGGCCGTCGTGTGTGCAGTTATTGATGGACTTTTAAAGGATCGAGCAACGAATCCGATTATTAGTATTATTAATTTTGAAAAAGAAAAATTCATAATAGAAATTTTAGCTATGAAAAAGCAGCGCTCGTAGAACGAATACATTACTTTGGCCCTTGACGGGTAATAAAAGTGTGTGACTCGAGTCTCTTGAACCCTTTCAACTTGCCAATGTCGTGGACGACGTCGGGTCACTAAAATCTCACCTAAGCAACATTTCAACGTCTCTTTTGTTCTCGATATTTAAAGCTAAACGAATGTTGTATAGACATCATTAACGACCTCATTGAGAACTTTAAACCCTCTTAACAAATGAACTGAGTAATGACTAATATTTATATTATAAAGTTAAATATATTAAATGTAAACATCTTTTATTTTAGTTAAAAAAACTGATATTTTATTATTCTAAAATTTTTTATTTATTAAATTTTACGTCAGAAAAATTAGTGCGAAGCTTTTGAAATTTATTTCCCTCTCACGCTTTTACACATACATTTTAAAAAAGGAAAAAAAATGTGTCAGCTCGCACTTAAAGGGCAGAGCAGCTTGAAAGAAAATGATTTACATGTTTGGATAATAAAAAAAAGCGATGCTTTTATCAACGATATACCTCAGCACGAGCTGGGAAAAGTTTGGTCGCCTTATCAATAAAATTGCTCTTTATATCAGTTTTAGCACCATTTTCTAACACGCTAAACTACCCTCCATTTTTTTCCTCCTTAAATTTATCATTTCGTATAATGAGAAATGCTCGACTAAAATAATAAATTAAATTTGTAAGGTTTTTTTATATTTTAATTTATTTTTTTATTTTTTTTTAATGTTTATACATAGTTTGCATCATAACACAGTGTGTGTTGCTGTGTAAGGAAAATCATGTGCATTTTTTTTATATTGGTGGTGGTAAAGGGATAAATTTACATAATGTCTTTTAGTGCCACCTGCACAGTTCTTGTTGTCATAGTTACCACCTGTGCTACAGGCAATTGGTTGGGCAAACAAGGAGCAAGAAGACGACGATGAGCCGTGACGATGGCTGTGCCACGCTTCGCTTCTTCTGTGTGTTTTGCTTCATCTCCAAAGAAAACGACAGAGCGCGGGCATACACAAAACCGCGGAAAACAGATATCAAAACCGCACTGAGGAATCCCCCAACGAGAGGAAGAAAAGAGAAGCTTAGAAATAAAAAAAGAGAAAAAAAAGAATTGATATTCACCAAATCTCGTCATTTGGAAAGAGAAAAATAAATCTCAAAAAGCATTTCTTTTTAAGATCTCGTTTTGCAATTGATTTTGATCAAAAGAAGTGGATTAAAAAAAATCAAATACTTTTTATTTTCTATTTAAAAAAAAAACAAATAATTTTTTTTATTTAAATGCCATACAGAGAGATTAGAATAAAATTTTCGTTTAGTTGAAAGGAATGACACAAGAAGTCGTTAAAAGTCCATAAAAATCCAACATTTTGCACAGTTTTTATAGTGGAATTTTAAGCGCAAGTGAATTTTTTAACGTATATTTATACCAACATTTAATAGGAATGTAAAATACAAATTACACTGGTATCCAACACATTAAACAACGGATTCTTATAAAAACAATAATTTCAATTTTTAAACTAAATTTAAAGACTTAAATTACCCTTATTCACCACTAAATTAAACTGCTCCCATAAACCCTTTAAAAGCTCCGAATCCTTAAAAACCTTAAAAAAATAAATAAATAAATAAATCGTTACTTCTTTTTCAGGCTCTGAATGGGCCACTAAAAGAAGCAACCAAACGTCAAATCCAGAAATTTTTTCTTTTATAAATAAATAAATACATGGAAGCAGCAAAACCCGAACCCTTAAAGTTGCAGTTTCGAATCCAACATCAGTTTTCCACTCCCATTCCAATTACCCAACTCACAATTTCAATTTATCCCTCGCGACTCATTTCACGGTTAGCCTTAACATCAATTCGAGTATTTTTTTTAAAGAAAATAAAAGTTAAATACGATGGTGGGTCGAGAGAGACGAGGAATGAGTCGAATGATATACGCATTAGTCGTAACTGAAAGCGTGCGCTATTTCACGCCAAAAACACGTGAAACAATTATTCAAGTCCACAGGGTAAAACAAACCGTTTCCATCTTACAGACACCCGTGCGCGCTCATGATTTACGCACGACGTCGCTTTCAAAGACTGTGGAGTGAACGAACATTCACTCCTTTCAAGGCGTCTCAAAACGCCCAACAAACTGGACATCAACACTTGTTGCTTGCTCCCATCTCTTTGAAAACAGCTTTGCTGACAGCTGCACTCACATCGCAGTTTTTGGCAGACAGGAAATTGCACGACGTCTTCGCTAACAACAACAATTCGCCATTAACAACGCGATGACGTACAGAATGTGAAACTTCGATAACGACCTGTTGCGATAGATTGAAATAACTCATCAGAAATTTCAAAGTCGGGGGAAATGGCATTGCGACGAATTCATCACGATAATCCTCGTTAGACGTCATCTCGTGAGATTCGACTGCAACTTCAAAAGCACCCAAGACACGCCTCTTTCTTTCATCTGATCAATAATACAACTGACAGGTGTCCGAAGAGATAGGATTAAACTATACCGACATCATTTTGTAAAAAAAAAATATTTTTAATGACTGAGTGTATGAAAGGTTAATATTTTACTTAACCCCTTCTTTTGGGTTGCTTTTAATGTTTTGATTATGATAAAAATGCTAAGAATATGAAATTAAATTTTTTGTATTAATTTAGAAGTGGTTCTACTTTACATTTGCGGGTATCGAAAAGATGGGAAAAACTTGTCTACATTAATCCTCTGATCAAACGTGAAATGCATCTCGCCTTTAGACATGCGTGAAAACTGGCTGCCACCATTTTTCTTTTAGCTTTTTCTTTCATAAAACTTTTTTTGTTTTTTTTTTTATTCCTGCAGTTGACTTTTATTTTTTCGCTCGCTTCATTGACACGCGAGAGAGAAAGTGAATAAATTCCAATTTCGCTTCTATGACGTTGTGCAGAAAGTGTAGTTAACTTTCGAGACAGACGTTAAGACGATATAATAAAATAAAGGAATAGAAACAAAAAGCAGAAAACCATATGTCATTTGTATGTTTCATTTAACTTTCTTTCTTTTCATGTAAAGAAAGATTTACATCATCGTTTATATATTACCATCACCGAATATCCTTTATCTTGACCAATTTTAATTACCTTACGCAGTGATTAATTAAATGAGTCGAATAAAAAAAAATTTTTCTATTCTTTTTCAACACCCATCGCCACAACAAAAGAGTAGAAAACGGATAATTTAAAAATTCCCCACTTTTACTTCAAAGAACTTGCATTTATCATTGTCAAAAACATTTATGCAATTTTCATAATTGTAATTATGATTGTATTTAATTCGTTTTATTTCTTTTAAAATATTAAATTATAAAACTTTTTATCTGACAAAATAAAACTTTCTGGCAGTCCAAAATGGATTCTAAAAATCTCAATATCCAATGAAAAAAGTCAAAAAAAGTAGGGGAAAAAAGTATACAATATATATAAGGCGAGTTGCCAATAGATGATGGCATTTCCATGGACATGGAGTCGTGATGGATCCCTTTTCCCTTACGGCTGACGTTATCGAGTCTCATCAGAGGCCAGCGAGAAGCCAGACACCGCCCACCTACCGCACAATTGATTGGCAGGCCATGGACAAAGCCAACAGGGCCAACGATCGAAGGCTTTACTCTAAGATAGGCAACGATCCATCAACGGCAAATACCTTTTCACATCAATACCAATACCGCACAAGCAAAATCAAATAATTCCTAAATTTATTTTCATTTATAAGAAAAGAAAATAAGAAAAAATGAGATTCTTTAATAATAGATTCACACACACCAATCAATTTTCCCTTATATTGGCAGTAAATTGATCTTGAAATGAGCTATTTTTTCCGTCTCGCACCCGATAAGTGCATATATTGATTTTAACCGACCTTCTTAGATCATTTTTTAAGCTGTGAAAATAGAATCTGCGAGATTTTTTTTCTCTTTTTTTTTCTTTTCTTTTTTGCTTTGATCCTCTTTTCGACTCGAAGTCACTTTCACTTATCACTTTAGATTAAACTTGATGCAATCTGGATGTTCATAGCCCCTCACACTAATGTGAGGTCAACTTTTACACGTTACCTACGAACTGTAAATTGCCCTCAGTGGTTAAATTAAAGTAGAAAAAAAAATTTCGGCTCTTACCTGCCCTAGACTCCGAAGATGTGTTGGAATTGGAACTCAACCGAGCGAGGCCTCCGCCAACTAAAAAATAAAATAATTAATAAATCCATTTGAATTTTAGTTATAAGTAGAAATGTACGAAAAATCAATTTTAATAAAATATCCGTACACAGAAAACAACAAGATTCAATTACAACGTTCGATATTCTTTTCTGTTTCGCTTACGTTTCTATTTACCATGACAACCGTATGGCGGCTCTTAAATAGCGACAGTGTAATTTTATTATTTTCTATTTGCGGCACGCATACTGCTAAAATATGACAGGTTGAAAAAGAAAATGGTGTTAAAGACCTTTTTGTGAAATTTATTTAGTAAATTTATTTTTTTTTTGTTTTTACATAGCGAATTATAATTTTTTTTGTAATGCGTAGAAAAGCAGCTATTTTCATCTTGTTTATTTTGCACTTTTAATCGATTTTAGCGGCCTTTCACATCATCTTGTATAAACAGGAGCAATAGCATTTGGTTCGAAAATTTCATTTCCTTCTGACAATCAGCTCCAGGTTAAAGGTTATTATGCAAATAACTTATCATTCATGCAACTGTCAAGTGGGTGACACCTGAAAATTGCCATTTCACACACACGCACATCTCATATTGAACACGTTTTCGTTTTCTCTTTTCTCTAGAATTGGCAAACAAATAATAAAAAGTTTAAAGCTCCAACTTTTATTGAAAAAAATTCAATATTCAATGTATAGAAAGAGAACTTATTAAAAGAAATATAAATTCATATAATTAGATTGGACAAGCACGTCAAATAAACCCACTAAAGAAATAGAAAACATTTCAAAACTTGAATAAACAAAAAAGAAAAAAAATCAAAGAGAAAAATTCTCATAACAAAAATATAAAAAAAACTCCTTAAAAACTTTTCAATACCCTTTTTAAGTGTCTTTTGGGCACAATAAAGGTGTTTATAAAATAAATCCAAAAGCATTTCGATGTAGTCGATGAAAAGCTATACGTAAACATACGCTTTTAAACGGCAATAAAAGTCAAACGAAAACATAATTTCTATTGAAAAGTTGTTTTCAATTGCATCAAAAACACATTTTTTTCATTTTCCAAAATTATTAAACTAACACAAGAATCTTTTACAACTTTTAAAATAGTAGAAATACAAATAAATTTATTATAAAGAGATGAAAGGAAAGGGAGAGACGTTTAGAGTCCACTGTAACTTCATTCTTGAAATTCCAGAGGAGATTCAAGTTTGCTACATGTTTATGTGTTATTGTAAAATCCAACAAGTTTAAAGTTTTATTTTCAAACATTGCTTGAGTTTGACAAACATAAATACAGTAGACAAGAAACATTTCATGTTTAAACATTTGTAGTTACATGGGCGTTTAAATTGTCATCGTGTCACTGTCAACCTATGGGGTATATGAGAATTAGAAAGCAAACACGTTACAGTCGTGATTCAACGGTACAAGTTGTCCCCAAAATTATAAATTCTAATTCTAATCTCACAAATTTGTCAACAATGAACTTACGTGAACTATTTGCATATTTAAAAATTCATGAAAAAAACTTTTTAATTTTATTTCTTAAAGTGCTGTAAAACTTTATATAAATAAACAATTGCCACTTGTGATTTTTACCAGACTCTCGTTACCAAAGCTTGAAACATCATAAACCCATCAACGTGCTACTTTTACATTTACACACACAATTTGGGAGCGGAAAAAAATTATAACAACGCATAAACATTATTAACTAAAATTCAAAACAACCCACTGAATCACAATAACCCTATTAACCCCCATTTTCCTCCTTATCTTTAAGTAATATTTTTCTCATTTTATGTTTATTATCGTTTTATATTCTTATGTACTCTTATCTAATGTTTTTGGTGTGAATTTTTTCAACTCCGCCCCCAAAGTCATCGTATTTTACTTTTCTAGATGTGTTTACTAAATTTTATACACTTATTTTATCATTTTTTTTATTAACTTAATTTATTTCATCGGAAATTCTCTAAATCCGTTTAACGGCTTCGAATTGTTTTAGTGTTTTGTTCGCAAATTATTCACGTTACTTTTAGTAATATTTAAGGCTTAAAAAGGACCTAATCTATCGTTTTAGTGCTATTTGAATATATTTACTTTTTTTAAAGCACAAAAAAATTAAATCCAGAATTACAATTTTAATCTTAATATAATACACATAAATAATTAAATTTTAATAATACACATCTTGTTTTAAGTCAGTAACGATCATAAAATTCGATGCAATAAAAAATAAAAAATTTGTAATCTGTTTTAATACCCGAAGTAATTAATCACTACAGACAATAAATCGCAAATTTCCAACTCATTGAGTTGACTCTCATGTGTCTATAGGCGGACTTGTACCGGTTATTGATGACTTCATCGTGGCCTCGTTGCCACTCGCTACACCGTCCTTCAATTAGGAGTCCCTGAGTGCTCGTCCAAGATTCTTTTCACACTCCACTATCCCAATTAAAACATTTCCCTTTTTTTTTGCCCATCATTTTTACACTTCGCCACTTAAAGTGCCATAATGCATCGAAAGAAGTGAAGAGAATTTATAATTTTTAAAACTCACCGGTTAAATAAAGGGCCACGGCCAATGTGGCCACGAGTAGAACGAGGGCAGTGACCAAGACGCACAGAAGAGCCGTGGCCCGTCGATTTCTTTGCACGGATTTGCTCACTCGAAGATTCCACATGCGAAGTAACGGCGTTCTTTTCAATTTGGCGGGTGTCGATGACGTGGAAGATGTCGAAGATGAAGTGGACGATGTGGTCGAAGTCGGAGTTTTGTTCGATATTTTTTGTTTCAGTGGACTCTTGTGCATGAAGTGAACGTTTGGTATGTCCATATCGTGGAATGCGGGATTGTCTACCTATATTAAACGAGAAAAAAATACCGTATGTTAAAAATACTATTTTCAAGATTTTAATTATAATTTAATTATACCTTAATTTTATAATAATGAATTAATTGAAATTTAAATCCTGAGTATAACATAGAATTTATTAAAAAGTTGCTATTAAATATTTAAATTGCCATGGTAACAATTTAAACGGAAAATTTAGTTTTTACAAAAATGCTTCTCATTCATTATGGATATTTCAAATCTCCTAGATTTTTTGTGCTCAAACTTTTCTTTGATGATAAAAAACAATTTAAAAACAACTTTATAAAATATTAATGTATAATAAAGAAGCGTTTTAAGTACAAGTCGGAAATTTTAATTTATCATTGCAATTAAAACTTAAAATTTCTCTGTACATTACAATAACATTAGTCCCATAGAAAAAATTGATAAAAAATATGTAACAGATGTGTATTAATTTACATTACATCTGACTGTATTTTGTCAATATTTGTAACAAAACACAGAACAATAAACTTCCATTACCTGCATTGCACACACATATGTTTATGAGTCATTACTATCCACAATCATTATCACATCATCGCAAGTGTTGTTTTATTTGCATTACAATAAAATCAATTCCCATAACATATTTAACTTCAAAATTTTTTAAATTTATTTTACATTAAATATATATTTTAAAAATCATAGAGCAACGTTACATTATAATTGTTACAACAGTTTCACATCTCATTCGCCGCTGTCAATAGTGACTAATCACAAAATTATTATTGCATCAATCTTGATTAAAGATTTTTATTTTATATTAATGTATATCGAATATCACCATAGCAACGAGTGGCAAACATTTTTACTCCTTCAGTCGCCCATGACAATACGCGTGATTAATCGGAAAGGTATTATTACAACACATGCGCAGGTGGTAACCCCATCTGTATTCCCACTTAGCTAAATAACAAACCAACCAGGTAAAAATATTAAATTGAAAAATTAAATAGAAAAACCAGGTGTTTGTAACAACAAGCATACAACGCTTAATAAAAATTCAGGACCACAGCTCATGAAAACTGCAGTTTTAACTCGAATAATAAAGAAGAAAAGTATGGAAAACTTGTCCAATTTGTACAGAGGGAAGAGATTGAAAAACACAAAAGAGTAAAAAATAAGATTAGGCAAGAAAAGAATTCAAAGTTTTTTTTTTACGAATAAAAAAACCCAATGCGCAATGAATAGGAAACAAGTATGGCGTCCCATGCCCTAAGTGGTGGGCGGAGACTCGAAGACAAGAAACAACCCTCCTGGAGGCTATTTTCAATTCCTTATGCACAAAAGTCCGTTCCATCTCGCGCCGATTCAAAGAAAACTGATGAGGAGCCATTATTGTTATTATTGTTATTACCGTCGTGCACCATAAGAGGAAAATCAAAATGGCTGAATGAGTTTAGAAAGGAAAAAAAAGGCCTTAAAAATTATGTTAACATATGAAAGAAGAAGAAAAAATAAAAATAAAATTTAAATTAATTTTTTACTCATCCGCTGCATTTTGCTAAGTAATTCCTCGTTTCAATTAAGCTGGTAATTTACGAGCTCGTTTTATTATTACTGTAACTATTAATGGTTTTAAACGTGATTTTAATTCAAATGTAATTACATTTGTAAGGTACTTTCGACCGCTCCTTCGACAATATAAGATTAGATATATATGCATAGCGTAAAAGGTCACTTTTATATTCCAAATGAACTAGACACTTAAATTAAGATTACTTCGTTTACTAATGGCAAAGATGAAAGCTCAAACGTGCAAATTTTGAATAAGCAAATGACAAAAGTTTTGTACGTTTATCATTCCTTACATTACAGAAATAGTCCACACCTACAGACATTTAAAAATATCAATAACATTTTAGCCATTTTATAATATTATGAACAAAAGAGAAAAGTCTATTTAAAAAAAAGCTGGCGGAAAAGAGTAAACGTTTCGTAGAATGCAAATGTCTAATGATAATATTTGGCAAATGGTCATGTAAATCATAAAGGAGGAGAAGAAAACAATAAAAATGTTGCTGAGCCATTTTGACAACTTCTTTTTCTCTTTCCCATGGCCACGAAGGCATGACCATTAGAGTAAAAACAAGAGCTTCGAGTCCATATGCTAATTATACCTTTTCCCACTCGTTCTCTTCGACTCCCGACCTCCCCGCAAGGCTTTACTCATCATCTGCAGATCATTAGTATGCCCAAGATCTCTTAGTGGACATTGTCCTCATGCATGACTGTCTTTGGCGTGGCACTGGCCACGGGGCACGCCATCGCGAGATCACTGACAGACAAGAAATTTCTTCAACTAATTGCACACCTGTTGGCAACCACTGTCACCTGCAACCTTTAATCCATAAATGCCTCGATTCAAATTATGTAAAGGGTTCGTATCCATTTAAACCGGATACTTGGCTCCTTTTTTCCAACTTTATCAGACTGATCGATACTCGTTTCAGTTTCTCCTAAATTTAAGCGCGACTAGAAGTATCAAAGGGGTCGACAACTCCTGCCTAATTACAAGCCATAAATTCCTTCACGACGTGTCCATCGGTCGTAGTTAGTAAAAGGTCGGGAAGCGAGGATTTAGGCTATTTGAGGTGGGTTTAAGCTGGCATTTCCCACGATCCTTTGCGGTCTAGTGACATCCATAACGGATTGCTTTGATAATTCGTATCGCCACTGTCAACTCGATTCTATCAGTGTGTCAATTAGATTTTAAAAAAAAATGATAAATAAAAAAATTTAGGTTGGAAAGTGATAGGAATGAGAGATGTGCACTTTAATAAAAAAAATGTCACATTCATAAATAATTCCAGTTTAAGATAAATTGCTCGTACAATGGAAAAAGTGTTGAACGCGCAGCTGATGCCAGATTCGTCACGAGACTCGAAACAAAAGGATCTAATGTTTTTATTAATAATTTATACCCTGAGAGACACCTGAAACTCAGAATCTTTGAGTAACAAAAAAACATTATAAAGTTTTGTTTTAGTTTTATGCTTTAAATGTGAAAAACAGTTAAATAATTTAATTATATCTTTCATATGTACTTTGTGTTTTATTTCTCAGGTGTTCATTTTACCAGTGAAAAAAAGAAAAGCAGGATATGCGTAGACAAGTACCAATTCCGAATGAATAACCAGAGGGTAATGTGTGCATCTCATCAAACAAAAAAACTCGCAATGAATAAGACGTTGTATATTTTACGATTTTATTTTTCCAAAGGTTAGTATAAAATCCAAATGTAGAGCAACGAAACGAGATATTATTTATTTCCCAATTTGTGTTGGTGTCAAATACCGAGCAAATGCGAATAAAATATGATTTCGGTTGAGTTTAATAGGAAATTTCTAGCAACGAGTATATTCGATATTGGATATTTTGAACCTGGCATTGAGCAAAATGTCACTCACGTCCAAACGTCCAACTGAGCGAAGGACTCTCGTCGCCTCGATGGCAACATGTTTATCGCGGATCGCTGACTGCTCACAATTGATCGACATCCCCCTTCTTTTGTGATTGGGTTGGTGGGAGGTCCGAACTGTCCAGTCCACCTGGTGCTTGCAACCGTCAACAAGAGCAAAAGGCCACAAAAGACAAAGACAAAGCGGAGACATCAGAGAAAAGGTCATGAGCGAAAGACCAAAAACACTGGTTTAACTGATGCAGAAAGAAAACAAATAAATTGAATTGTTGTACGAAATAAAAGCCAGTTTTAGTATACTAAAACTATAAATAAAATATCTCCGAGATATTTTGTTTTATTATTATTAATAAATTTTATATATTTTAAAGTTGCATTTTTTTATTCTAACAACTAAAGCAATTTGTAAAGTTTTAAAATTATGTACGTGAAACTATTTACTTGTGTTAAATGATAAGTACGAGGTCCCCCTATACATTCATTAATTAGAAAGAGCGAATCTGACACTTGGCTTGTCACCGAAACGATGAAGGGTCAAAGTTACAACTTATTTCACGCATTAACTCAATTTAATCGGTTAAGGAAAAGGTCGTTTTCCAATGGCACCGAAAAGTTATATTCAAAAATTATTTAGAAATTTTATTTTAAACTTTTTAGCAAAGCATAAATTGAATGTAAAATCCTTAAATTCTGATTCTTTCATTCTCCCAAATTGGCCTTTGTTATTCATATTTCATTATTACTTCCTGCAGCCAGTTTTTCGATCGGGATGTAAAAATAGAAGAAAAAAAATTCAGTGCAAACAAGCAACGAGAGCAGCAAAAATACGACAAGGGGAAAAAGTAGTCTCTCTTCTTGTCGTCATTGATTAGAATTCTACATGCGTACGTGACGAGCCGAGAATTTGCTCAAATCATCTTAATCGCTTTAAGGTATTGCTAAAAAAAACCTCGAGCAAAACTTCCATTCTGCAACACTCGACTCAAAAATTCAATTTCTCACACAAACATCCAAATTATCCTTTTTTAAGCCAACATTCTAAAATACTTCGCTTTTTATATATCATTTACAACTTTAAAAAAATTTCTCAAAACATTTTTTTTAATTTTGCCCTCGCATTTTATATTAAAAAAATCCATCACAATTATTTTTCTTAGTCGACTTCAACGCAAAAAAATTGCAAGTGCTAAAAGTCAGAGTCGAAATAAAAAAAAATGTCTAAAATCGATGAACTTCGCCATCCCCAACCTCAAGGCACAATTCCACCCACGCACGAGCTCCACTCACAAGCGCCTCAATGAGTTCTGTAATACACGGGCCACCAGAAATCAATGGCAGACCACACACTTTGCTGCAATGTCGACAATCATCAGCAAATGGACGACGACCACCCCCGCTTTTCACGTCCCCCTCTACACTTTTTTCCGTATCATCGTGGTCCAGATGAAACTTTTCCAAAATAGATTTTCTTCCCCTTCATCTGACTCAAATCTCTCCCACAATTCATAGTTAGAGAAAAATTTCTTTTCGTCGTAAAAGGCTCTTTTAATGCGGAGACTTTTGGCAAAGCTATCGTAGAGAGAGAAAGACGGGGACTAAAATGTCCCATCCTGAGCGTTATTGAATATTCAATTCGAGTTTAAAACCGAGCTAAAAATATTTGGAAAATCGATGATTTTAATGCAATATTGAACGATGTCGATTAAAGCATTATTGGATAAGAAAATTTATTAATATTTAAATCCAACTTAAATTGATTAATAATTTATATAAAAATTAATCTGACTTTCTAAATAAATAATTAAATACTATTATAAATTTACAAACCAAGAAAATAATTTATAGAAAAAATATCGATTTTTTCAAATGCAAATTACAATTCACTCTCCAATTTGCAAACAAAACAAATAAATCCCATCATCAAGACGAACTTGCTAAATGCTAGATCCGTAAATCTTCGCGACGAATGCAAATTCATATGCAAACTGCCTCTACTTAGAAACTCACTAAAAGCAAAAGCTCAAAATTTACAATTTCTTTAGAAAATCCAGAATTTTCATTCTTTTAAATACTCGCAGTCATTTTCGATAACATCTGTTATTCCACACACCCTTCACTATATATCTCACTAAAAATCACGTGACATAGATGGAGATAAATGTTCTAACCACCCACATAACTGCGCACCACAATCACCATTCAACACCTTCCCAAACATCAACCCGAAAGATGTACCTTACAACAACTCGGACAGTCTCCAACCAATGGCTTCAGCATAGCAATTTGTCCTCTCCTGGGGGTAGAGAGATGTTGGACATCACTGGAATTTACGAGATATTCTTAATGAACCAACTGCTTAAAAGATACAGCCTTTCCGAGCCCTTTAACAAGTAAAAGCGTTAAGCAAAGTGCTAAAAAATGTCACTTTCGTCAGATCCCTTTTCATAACACCTCCACTTGTCTACACCTGGTGTGTAACATACAAACACCTCACCCTAACCCATCATCTTTTCAGCTGACCCATCTGGACCTTATGGCAAGGTCTCTCTCCTCTTTCGAGCCAAGCCGATTATGTTCTTGAGTGGATTTCTCCCTCTTCTGATGATTGGTCACAGCGGATCAAAGTGTCTGCAACCCATCAATGCAACCAAGAGACATACATTTAAAAAAAATGAGAAAAAAAGAAAAGTCAAGCTTCAAAAGGCACAGAATCCATATGGGTGGGCGTCTTGGTTGAAAAAAAAAGCAACTAAAACCGAGATTCAGCTGCAAATCCACCCTTGACCAAAGTCCATCATCCGTGAAACGAGTTTTGGGGGCCAGTTTTTGGTAGGAGATGCAAAGGATAGAATTGAATGGAAGGTGGTAGATAATAGAAGAAGGGGCTTCATTTTGAACAGTTTCTCAAAAGATTTTTCATCAACAAAAGGATGGGTTCTACGGCCCCTCCTCTGCCAACCCCCAATGCCTTGTTTGGCTATTGGTCGTTTGCTGCTTGTATCTTGGCTGTGGGCAATTTTCAATGGAAATCTCGAGATTTATGTCCCTCGGAATAAAGCAGAAAGAAAACAAGTGGCAGATGGGAAAATACTTATTGTAACTGTTCTTCTTCCTATTCAATATCGATCTATTCAATCAATTTTAAATGCAAATACGACCGCCTTTAATCCACTTAGCCGCATTACATCAACCAATGACATCTATCAGAAAGGGATTAACATTCCATGGCAACATTCAACTGTTTTCTTTCTTTAAAATTGATTTCAATTGAAGCTTCCTGCTGTGTTTGATAGTTAGTAGTGGTTTCGGATGTTAGTAACTTTTGCTATTTATAAGCTAT
>JAQFZU010000833.1:0-18536 GCA_034696185.1 Henia vesuviana | reverse complement strand
TTTAGAATTAATTCCATTCTTCTTGGAAAGTGATCATTTGTCACTTAAATGGCTTCTTTCACAGAAAGAACCTAAAGATCGTTTAGCACGCTGGATTTTGGCAGTCAGTGAATATAAATACACACTTATTCACTGTAGTGGTACCAAAAACCGAGTAGCTGATGCTCTCAGCCGTCCTCCAGTAGAGTTACTACCCGACCTTAATGAAAAATTAGAAGACGACCTTCCTGATGATCTCTTTTTCATAGTGACCATCATTGATGAGAAATTAGTTCCCCTATTTTGACTTTAAAGGAGTTTGAAGCGTTAAATAACGCTCCAACTGATCCTAATGCCAAGGATGATTCTGATACTATTCAGAAACGATTAAGGAAGACACGACTGAGTAGGATCCCTCAGCCAATCCCTTTCAAACATCATGCCTTACCTTTGGCTATAAAAAAACAGTTAAAAAAAGGAAAATTAAAATCCCTCCTTCTAAAATTCCTATCAATCCAATCAAGAAAACGTTTCGAATACAACCAAAGAAACGTGTAATTGTCTTTCCACCTAAAGGAGATAAACCAGGAAAAAGAAGAGGCATTGTTCCTCCTCCTATTCGATCGAAGGAAGTGGTTAAACGGCCTTTTTCTCCTATTATACACCCTAAATTAAAAGACAAGAGAAAATCGTTAATACCTGTTCCTACCCAACTTAGAGGACAACCTTGAAAACTAATACGTGACGTGGGGACGCCTATGTTACCAAAAAGTGTTTTGAAAGGTTTCTCACTCCCTAGAACCATTCCCCCTTATACAAAAGGGGAAGAGAAAATAGAACCTCCTCTTAGTTTTGATCAACCAGGTTCTACTAAGATATCAGAACCTGATTTTTCTCAAATTCCAATAACTCCATTACCCGATTTTGATCAACCAGGTACATCTGGTCTGCAAAAACCAATTACCCTATACTCAACATCATCTGAGTCTGATGAAGACACTTCATTTCGAAACGTTCCTTATTTTCCTTCGAGATCAAGTTACTCACCACCGGTAACTCGATGGCAACATCGTTTCAGACCAAAGAGATGATCAGAATTGCAAGATTCTGAATCGCCTCTAGAAGGGGAAAAAGGATGTGAGGAAACAGACCACCCACCCTTTGAAATTTTGCCCACCAAAGAAGAGATTCTGGATTTACAGAAACTCGACCCTTGGTGCCGTTTGATCTTTACATATTTAGACTCTAACACCTTACCTAATGACCAACGACAAGCGAACTCTATTAGGCGTCAAACCGCAAATTTTTTGATTCTTAACAACCTATTGTATCGTTTTCCTCCTGTTTATATCAACAACCCCAGGAAACGTAAGCAAGTGTATCTGCCTGAATCTATCAGATACAGATATTTCAGAGCGTTACACTATTCCCCTTCTGCTGGTCACCTTGGCAACAAAAAAACTTTGCAATGCTTGTTAATTCAAGCATATTGGCCACAGATGAGGAACGACATTCGCAAATAGATCAAAACATGTGAGCCATGTCAAAGAGCCAAACCATTACATCAATGGCCTTTTGGCAAAATGGTTCTCTCACCAATTAGACACTTGTTCCATATCATTTATATCGACTACTATGGCAAAAAACCTATGTCAATAGGTGGCCATTGCTATGCATTCGTTATGGTCGATGCAGTGAGTCGCTGGGTCGACATTCGATTAACTAAAAATTCGAGTGCTAAAACCACCATTAAACAAATCACTAAATTTTGTCAACGTTGGGGTTTCCCAAAAGTAATTGTGAGTGATAATGCTCCAGCTTTTAGGTCCCCAGAGTTCCAAAACAAATGTCAAGAAATGGGCATTACCAATCGTTACACAGCCTTTTACCATCCACAAGGTAACTTGACAGAATGTTTAAACCAATCCTTAAAAACGTGCATTCTAGCATATATCGAAGATCATGCACGTTGGGACCAACATATTGGTTATTTCACATTAGCTCTTAATAACGCCTATCAGACGTCATTAAAATACTCACCTTATCAATTAGTGATGGGTAAAGAGTCTCGTTATCCAGGTGATCTGGATTCTGATTCAGATGATGGCATGCCATACCCACCATCCAGAGCTGTTGATCTGCACGAGTACATTCGTAACATCAGAAACGATGCTAAAGACAATCTGATAAGCGCTCAAAGACGTCATAAAATCAATTATGACAAATATCGAACTGAACATGCTTTTTAGCCCGGAGATTTAGTAACAATTAAAAGTCGACAGTTATCATTGGCTGAAAAAGGCTTCGCTGCTGGTTTCCAGCAACGTACAAAAGGCATTTACATGATCCATAAAACAATTGGACCGAACACTTTTATCCTAGTAAATATAAAAGGTATAAAGACATTACCGTATAATGCTGTTGATATCAGACACTGGTATCCTAATATACCTAATCCAGAGAATTAAAAATTGAAAAGTTCTTTTCTTTTCTTTGGATAAAAATGTGCTTCACAAACGTTACTATGGTAACTGGTACCTTGTTACTAAGGTGATAAAGATCGGTTACCAGGGTACCTAAACTATAGTAACCAAGTTTACTGAAATTGTATTTAATTTCATTATTTATGTTAAGTGTTTTGTGTTTGTCATGTTCACGTTTTGTTTTTCATTTTGTTTTCATTCTTTTCTTTTATTCTTTTCTTTCATTTCTTTCTTTTCTGTTAATTGAAAAGCGTTAAGAAACTTACACGTCTTTTTCACAGTGGGATATACCCATTGTATTTGAAGCGAGAGCAAAGGGGAGTGAAGTGATTGACTATGACCGACCCTATAGACTCAATTATCTATAGAGGGGTGTAGTGTATTGACATAATACACGTGTCCACTCTACTACGTATGTGTGATACTTAATTACGTCAGTCATTCACAAACGCTCTACCGCCTCGTGCAGAAGACGTGAACGCTTACTTCGATAAAAAACCTTTTATTGGACATTTTCCTTTTTCGTAACAATCGAACCGTGAGTAACAAACGATAACATATTTTACATTAGGTTGTGGAATTAATTTTTGACGAAATATTAGATTGGTTGGCGTATGAGGTTTTTAAGAAACCACTTAGGCTTAAAAACATATGTGAGCCGCCATTTTTCTCAATCTGATAGAGACGACCATGTGTTTCAGCACATGGTATTTAAACTTTTTTGTTGTTTATCGTAAACGATAAATCATGTTTTGAAAACAAACGCATCTCGATGCAATGGTATTTCTTATTAGAATAAAAGTTTATTGAACTTTCTACATTGTTTATAAAAAGTTTAAAACGTTTTTTTAGCTCACGCTTATTATATATTCTACATTTAAATTAAAACATATAACCGATTCCACAATCTATTATGACTCATGTTCAATGTTTATTTTATCTTTTTTTTCATTATAATTTATGTTTTGTTTTTCAATCTCGACTTTATTAGCAATGGCTGAAGGAGGATTTGACCCCGACAAAACGATTAAAATACCGATAGCGATTCTTCGACAATATCGTATGACGATGGATGAAGAAAAGATTTGAAAACGGGAGCTGCTTACAACATCAATTCAGTGTACTCGAAAAATCTCCCCCTGCCTCCTTTAATCGACGATCGATCATACATTGTTTCAACATATCATCCTGACGATCCAAGGGAACGTTCTTTACCAAATTATGAAATTTGTCCCCTATGTTCCGGTCATGAGATGGAAATATTTAAGGAGCAGCCGCCGAATCTCAAATGTAGAGCTTGCGCCGGTCACGGCACACTTCAACGCTGCGACTTTAGGATATGGATGCGGAGAATTATGGGTTTCGTTGCTAAAGAACTCAGCATCGACGGCTATTCATTGCTAAACAGGAATTTCCTACCACCAATGGTTCTCCTGGGAAATCCTGGTGCCATTTTGCGATTCAGAGCAGTGCACGTGTTTTATCGTAACCGTGCATATGATATTGCCAGAAAAAATGAGCTAGAACCACGTACATGGGAGTATCCAATTGGCCGTGCCTTCATAGTGGCTCAACCAATACCCACGGTAGGAGGAACCCGCGGATTACAGGCAAGGAACGTTTTAATGAATTACCCTGGTACCGGAGATCTTGATATCATCCAAGTCACCCCTATCGAGGAACTGGAAGCATCAGCACCAGGGTATGATTTCGTATCGGAAGAGGCAACCTTACCCGAAGTTAAATCGCTTCATGAGCCAACATTCGTGGAGAAGACGGCACAACAGGAAATAAAACAGGCCGAACACATTACCGCCATGCCCGAAGGGCCATCTATTCAATCAAAGAATTATGTACCAACACGCCCTATTACCGTAGAGGAGCTTGAGAGCGTTTTACAGGAAATAACGCCAACTATTTCTCAAACTCCAAATACCGACTTTGACACTTTAACTACTCTGATTATTTTGCTTGATAACGAAAACTTACCACCAACCGATTCTATTCTGGCACCTTTAATTTGTGGTTTAGAGAAATTTTCCGCTTCGATGCCTTTCCCTACCCAGGAGTTGATATCATCACCCCTGGATGAAACGCTATACGACATCGAGGTTGATCCCCTCTGTCCAGAGAAGTCTACAGAACCGTCAAAAAGAAGCTGGGAGAAAATCGTTGCCTTCAAGCAGAGTATCGTTGCCAAGACCGTTGTTTAAGAGACACCACTAATCATTATGGATGCAAACCCTACCCTGGACAGCGATCACCATTCCATTATACCAACAATTGGAGATCCAATTATAATCATCGATCCTCCAACATCGTTTTCGGATAGAGCAACGTCTACCCAAGCAATGGATATAATTTACCCCTTACCCAATTTGGATAATGACCAAATTTCAGTCGCAACTACGATTGAAATGCTTGGTCCAAGTCAAGTTGATGGACATTTATCACCTGAAGAGGTTTATCCAATTTTGATGAAATTGTTCAATTCACTGGAAATTGCATTCATACCGACCACTTCTGAACGTTCTCTTCGTTTATCAATTGCGGATTACTCAATCTTAGAAGCTGCTCGGCTCTTAATGAAACGACAACTCGACACACCTCATGGTCGACTGCAAGCTGTAATTCGGGAAATCCGTCGTGCGTATTTCTCTCGCTTTGCGCCAGCAGTCATACGAAGATTACCAAAAGACGTAACTGACTTCGAAACCGTTCAGACGTGTGTTGCCCATACGTTGGTGAACCTCCTCACATATTTGACTAAAAACCCACGTCCAAAACAACCGTGGACGTGAAGAATTTCTTTATTTTTCTTTTAAACGCTGTACCAGTTTAAGAGACAGATGCTCTCTATTTTTGTTTTTGTATTTTTCTTTCTTATTATTTGTTTATGTTCATTCACAATCATTTCTTAAGCATTCCTTATAAGAAAGGATAGGTTGTTTTATCAGAAGAGATAAATTCTCTCTTTACCCGTTTCTGTTTGATTTATTTGTAAACGTTTTTGTTTTATTTTGTTTAAGAATAAAATTCTTTATTTTTTCTTTTTATGCACAACCATAATTGTTCTTTTAAGTTTTTATCCTTTATATAACACGTATGGTTTACTATCACCTACTCACGCTTATAGATGCTTAAGATGAATATGAACTTCGCCAATCATTAATAACTCATCATATTAATCCAGAAGGGGAAAAATGTCACGAGCCAGCCTTTGGCCTGCTTGCTCAAAGCGCGCTGTTTTATGTAATCACTGCGAACCTTGAGCAGAACACTTTTGTAATGGTATTTCTACACTTACCCATTGAGTTTGCACGCTGGCCCTTTAGAACAGGTACAAGATTCTGTGTTGTTCCCCTATACGGTAGCTTTCTATGGTTAAATTCCTGATCGCCATCTATTGGCGTAATTGACTAATTAGTAATGTTCCTTAGGGCTTAATGGTTTGGACCGATACTTGTCGGTCTGTGATTGGCCAATATTACCATGTGACCCAAAAAAGTTTATAAAAGCCCAGGACATTTAAATAAAAAAACAGATTCTTCTTCTAATTTGTGCCCGATTACATTGGATTTGACATTAATGCTTTCTACACATTAATGAATCATGTTCTTTGTGGTTTGATTGGAGATATTCTTATCCATAATCAAGAGAATTAGCTCTTTGCATTTGAGAGCGTTTTCTACCTTCTAAAACCAATTGTCTTTGGCGTTTCACTCGCGAGACTCGAGTATTGAACAATGAGCTATCACTTCTACCCATTAACAGTAGCGTTAAAGAGTGAGTAATACAGTAGTAAATGCCTGTTGTTTCGCCCCCGCTTTGTTAACAGTGAGGAATTGATTAATATTCTCTGTCTTTCTGGAGGCTTGTAAAGCCCAAAGTAACCTTGGAGGTTTACATAACCTCGGTTGCTTTTTCGAGTGGAATTAGCGTTCCTTTATTCATTCTGAATCTCTAACTTGTATCGTGCAAATTCTCATTTATTACTCATGATTTTCGTTGTCCTGCTAATCAAATAAATTTTAGCTTGTGGCAACTCTTATACTTCCATAAATCGAGAGGTCGGTTGTGAATTGCGCCATTAGCGTTCACAATTAGTAGTATCTCTCGTGTTCTTGCAATCTTTTTTGTTTTGCAGTTTTTGGTTTTTAGAGCTTATCGACTCCCTAAATCGATACGTCGCAAACTGTTTAAATCTGTATTTAGTTTTATTTGTCGAAATTACGAAAAAGTTCGAAATCAATATTATGCTGGTTTAAATGAAAAAGAACGCGACTTACATGAAAAGCTTGAAGCAGCATTCAAGAAGCTTTGCAAAAAGCCAGAAGGAGTCATGTGTCCACCATTATATTTGCAAATGGAAACCGTTTTGGCCGCGCTAAAAGAGGACAAAGGCGATAAAGCGACTCCTGTTCTTGGGAATAAGTATAAAACTCCCAAGAAAGTTGGTTCAACAGCGTTAGTAGCTAAAATCATAAAAGCTGACAAAGAAGATTCTCCCACAGAAGACGTGAGCGAAGAGAAATCTACAGCAATAACCGTAGAAACACCCAAAAGTGACTCAGATGAGGACTTGGAGGTTTGGCCAGTTCATCTCCAAGATGAAGATGGCAAAAGCTATACCAAAAATTTATACCATGCACTCAGCTTTCATTGCAGCTCGTATCCCAGGCTTTAAACCAGATAACAAAAAGACTGGTCAGCCAATTAAACAAGTTCCTAAGAAGTGGGAAGACCGAAAAGCAGAAGGTAAAGCAGGCGTCAATCAACGCAAACCGTTTGCTACACCCGTGGATAAACGTTATGCCGCAGGGAAAACTGTCTGTTTTCGATGTGGCAAGGACGGCCATTGGGCCAAATATGTCCGGATAGATTGAAAGACCCTAATGTTCGCATGCGAGCATTAGATACCAAGGCAGCAACCTTAGTCACGACAATTGACAAGTCAGTAGCAGAACAAAAGAAGAGAGACGCCGAGCAAACTAAAAGGGCTGCTGAGCTTACTGCGCTCATCGCTCAACTTTCCGATCAGTTTTCAAAAAACGCAAAAACGCAGTAGAGGAGTGATCAGAGGTGCCTTCTGCTGCGAAAGCCTCGAAAACAGTTCGGAAAGTACCGACTACCTCTGTTGTTGTCGAGGAAAAGCCAATTAATCCTCCAACATTTGCTGTTGCGTTTACGCAAATCGCGGAAATTCTAGAAAATGACTACACGAGCAATAACGTTTTCGCTTTTAGTACCTAAATAAAACGACCAAAAGTAATTTCTCGTATTACAGAAGAAGAGTTGAAACAAGCTCCAGAATGGGTACAGGCTCTTCCTGTAAACGTTGATGATTTTCCAAGTAAGAATCGATGTTTCAAAGTGATGTCAAATATGAAAAGAGATAGTCTGTGTATCATGCCATTAAAGATTAATACACATAAAGTATTTGGCGTGCTTGATTCAGGAGCTAGTAGATCGGTTATCTCCAATACCTTACTTGAAGTTTTAGGTTTTGCCAGACATATAGTACCTATGAAAAATGACACTAATAAGATTCAAACAAGTAGCCATGAGACCAAGCCATTGGGAATGATTGAATTACAAATGGACTGGGAGCATGGAGTCATTGATCACATTTTTCTCGTGATCCCTAATGAACAACATTTGTTGTTGCTTGGGAATGACTTCATGAAGATTTTAAGAATCCAGCCGAATCCAACGGCTGGTAGTTGGAACTTTATCGATCGAGGCAAGGAACAGTCATTGCCAATAGTTCCAAAGAAGATCCAAAGTCTCCAGTCACCAGAAGAGTATGAATCGGGGATGAAAAAATATATACAAGCATATACTTGTGAAATACCAGAGCCAGAACCTAAAGTAGATCACATCAAGAAATTGGTCAGCGATACTGAGTTAGACCAAGAAAAAGCAGCTCAGCTAGAAAGATTACTTCGTAAGTTTGAAGCAAACATTACTACGAAGCCAGGACAAACTCACAAGGTTCAACACCAGATCGAACTTACCAGTAATAAGCCATTACGAGTGCCATTCCGCAGCTGGAACCCCCAGAAACGTCAAATAATTAAGACGATCTGTCAAGACATGCTAGACTTAGGAGTTGTAAAACCAGCTACGGAAGAGTACGCTATGCGCATTGTTTTGGTAACCAGACCAGGGTGCGATCCAAGACTTTGTGTGAATTATAGACCTTTGAACGTGGTCACGAAGATAGATCCCATTCAAATGCCTTCAATCGAAAGTATTTTGAATGAAATGGGCTTTTTTAGATGGATTTCAATCATCAACCTCGTCAAAGGATACTGGCAAATTGAATTGGTTCCGACTGATCAAGAGAAGACAGCATTTTACTCACCTATGGGAAGGCTCATGTTTGTAGTTATGTCGTTTGGATTAGTGAACGCGCCGTCCACTTTCCAGAAGCTAATGGAAGATATATTGCAAGACTGCATGGACCATGGCACGAGAGCCTATCTAGACGACATAGTTACCTTTGTCCAAAGATTATCTTGAACATCTCGAACGTCTTGATCGTGTAATGCAAGCAGTTTCGAAGGCAGGCTTAAACATGCACCCGAAGAAAAGTAATTTTTGCAGAAAAAGAGTGAAATTTCTGGGCTATATGCTTAGTTCAGAGGGCATTCAAGCTGATCCAGAAAAGATTAGGGCAATTACCCAATACTCTGCCCCAGTTGATATAAAGACTGTGCAGCGTTTTCTTGGTATGATTGGTTTTTTCAATTGCTTCTTACCTGATTTTTCGACTATCGCAGCACCAATTACGTCTTTGCTGAAAAAAACTGAAAGTTTTCATTGGACTGACGAATGTCAGGTTGCCTTCGAAAAATTAAAGTTACTTTTGGTAAACGCCAAAGTTATGCCTCTTCCCGACCTCGCCAAACCGTTTATTCTACATACAGATGCGAGTCGAGTCGGGTTAGAAGCCGCCTTGTTACAAGTCCGAAAGGTAAAGAGTAACCCTAATAAGGAAATGAGAGAACATCCCTGCATGTTCATCAGTAGGAAGCTACAGGGCGCAGAAAAGAACTATTCTGTGACCGAACTCGAGTGCTTGGCTGTGATTTGGGCCATTAGAAAGTTTAAACCGTATTTGGAATACACCAAATTCACAGCCCAAACAGACCACCAAGCCCTTAAATGGCTGATGGCCTTAAAAGAGCCATCTGGAAGATTAGCGAGGTGGCAACTCGAATTAATGGCATATGATATCGTCATAGAATATAAGGCTGGAAAAAGTAATTTCGTAGCCGATGCTCTATCACGAGCACCTATTGATACTATACCTGAGGAGGAGGAACCTACCTCCGATGACGAAGAACACATTCCATTCTGTCCGACGCCAATTCGAAGATGGACATTGAGAAACTCAAATCAGCTCCCTGAAGAAACTATTGACGAAGAGGACAAACAGCATCTTCGAAATTATTGGTCGAGAGCATACCTCTCACGAATCGAAGAATCGAAAACAGAAGTGAAACGAGTAAGATTTAACCTGCGAGCTCCAACTAAGAACTTATCGGCATTTGCGAGTCAAATATCGAAAGAAAGCATGGCCATACCGCCAACGCGTCAAGAAATTGTCGATGCCCAGCATCGAAACGACTTTTGTTTGCATTGGATAAATTTTCTAGAACGAAAAACTTACCCGTCTGTCGTTGTGACAGCGAGACAAAAGACAGCTTTCGAACACGATGCTTCTGATTTTCTTGTTGAACAGAAATTACTATTAAAACATTACCTTACTTACGTGGATGACGTCAGTAAAACTGACAGCTCACTCAAAATAGAAGTTTTCAAGTCATTAAAAATTCGAATCATGTGGACTTTACATGGTCATCCTGTTGCGAGCCACGCAGGAGTCATGAGGACTTTGTATAGAGCTAGACAATTATATCATTGGCCACACATGAAAATTGACATTACCAGATTTGTTTGTGGTTGAGACAGGTGTCAGGCCTGTAAGCCCCAACGAGCAAGACGATGCGATCCTATTGCGTTAGGCCCCTACGTTCCTTTTTTAACTTGGAGTATAGACTTAATAGAGCCTAAACCTGCCACTAAAAATGGTTTTCAATACATTCTTGTAATTATGGATGTAGCGACAAGATGGCCAGAGGTATTTCCTCTTAAGAAACCCACTGCGACGAATAGTCAAATGCGTTTACGACGTCGCCTTGAGGTTTGAGTTCCCTGTAAAAATAATTTCAGACAATAGACCACAATTTACTTCAAAAATATATTCCACGGTTTGCGATAAATTTAGGATAAAGATGTCGCATACTTCGACATACAATCCACAAGCAAACCCTCTCGAACGATTGAATCGCGATTTTAAATATTGTCTTGCGATATTTACGGACATTCATTCGCGATAGGATAAATTTTTGAGGAAAATTACCTTTGCCATTTGAACCACTATTTCCAGGACTCGTGGATTCTCACCTGCCTATTTAAATTTTGGCAGAGAATTGCGTGTTCCTTGGGATATTCGACCACCTGATTTAGCTATGGCAATTGATCCAAACGATCCTCATGCCTATGTTCGTCGACTCGAGCAAAACATTAACGATACATATCAACATATGATCGGCCATCTGTTGGATTCTCGTGATCGAGTTTGACAAAGTTCAATAGAATTTCCATTTGTGGATTTTAAATTAAATGATCTTGTCTGGAAAAGAACCCATGTGTTGTTCGATGCTTCAAAAGGGGTTTCGAGTGGATTGTCTGACCAACGTGATGGTCCATACGTTATTATTAAAGCACATGGAGGAGGTTTGTTTACGCTGAAAAGGATGATTGATGATGTCATTCATAAGGCAATAAATGCTAGAGATTTGATTCCATACTTCCCCAGCTTTCGACAGGAAACTTGGATTGAAGAGCAACATGAATCTCAGTTGGATGCTCCAGTGGTCGATTCGCTCGTTTATCCGAGTGATTCTGAACATGTAAAGTTGGAAAGAGATTGAGTAACGTCATCAGCAAATGCAGCAACTTTGACAATTCTGAATGAATCAAATATTTCAAGTATTCCAGCTGATCCTTCCACTTTGTCAATACATGATGAAAATTCTGTTTCAGTAATTTGAAGCGAGAATTTGACTTTGAAATCATCGAAAATAAATTCTACAATGTCGAATCCAGCTGTACCTAAAACGAATAATGAAAAATGTACATTAGACCTCCTGAATAAAGATTCTTGTTCAACATTTCAAACGAAAATCTTACTTCAAATACGTCGGAAGTTAACCCCAAATCGTCACAGCAAGTTGTAGTCGAGTCGGTTAGCGATAAAAATTTATTTCTTTCATTAGAATCTCGGAATGAAATTTTGAAGGGGGAGAAAGTGGCTAATTCTACTGAAAAAGTAAAAATAAGCAAAAAATTAGCCAAGGAAAAATACAACTTACGACCGAAAAAAGTTAACCTGCTAATCCGAGATGGAAAAGTAGTGGAAAAGTTGTAAAAAGAAACTGAAAAGTAGAGTATCAAGTATTGATACAAAGGGGTGGGTGACGCAAGCGTTCCAATAATAAAAAGTGATGGAACTGACCATCGATGATTTTTGCGCATGCTCTTCGAGTCACAACCGATTTGACCACTACAATTGAACAGCGAACGACAGTTAGAGAGAGACAAGCGACATTTTGTTTTTTCATTACAAAAGTTTTTTTTGGAAAATCTCGAAAAGAATGGCAGACGAAGATAGAAAACCGGAATATATTGTCATCGACGATACAGAGGAGGAAGAAAATTGGGATGAGCCGGCCGAAGCAATGAAGATCGTAGCAGCTGAACAAAATCCGAGCTACCTAGAGGTAAAAAGTTTTTTCTGAATGAATTCTTGGAAAAAATCCATGTTCTTTAGAACCATACCAAATCAGCTAGGCGAGAAATATTAGTTTGAAGTCACATTAAGTGAAGTCAGGCAATATTTCATTCATGAAAAACATAGTTTAATGTACGATCGTAGAAATTAGTCGTGTCATTGACCGCATTAGGACTAAACCTAACAAAGTTTCAGAAAGTTAATAAGAAGCGATTAACATGATAGAAAATGATAATAAATAATAAAATTAACCAAAACTGGCCAGCTTTAATTCACAAAAATAAGTAGTAACAATTGTATTGCGACAAAATGTTTTGTTGACATTTAGATCGACACCTGTTGGAAACGCCATGTGCAATCCAGGAAGTGGCACCATCTAGTGTCAGTGTTGGTACTAACCAAAGAACTTGGCGTTTTTTCTCCATGAAATCAATTTCGAAATCGGATATTATTATTCTCGTTTCACAAAACATTCAAATAATTAATTTTATCTTGTTTCTTAGCACCTACAGACGTGGGGACGTCTAGCAGACAATGTGCCAACGCGAAACTTCATGTGGCAAGCGGTCATTCCCGGCTTCGTGCGAGAGGCACTCCAAGAGTTTAACCCATGGGTTGTTCGCCTGGTATTTTCTATGGCGTTGGATCGATAGTGGGGGTCACGCCGACGACTTTCAGAGTGTTTCCCCTCACTCTATCACCAACGAATCCAAGCACATCTGCCCGAAGATTATGATCCGCCAGCTCTCATATATAATCCATTGCTTGAAGGACAATATGTTGGAACCGTGTACGAGTCCCATCAGTGGCGACAATGGAGGAACGCGGGACGAGGGAGAGATTGTGTCCGAAACCATCCAGGATAGATCGAGGGCGGGTTGTCCGAATATATCCATTGCCGAGAGGCCGAAGCTGCGTGGAGCTTACCACATGTGTCACAGACACAGATGCGTTAATTACGATTGATTGGCCTTACAGGTCCTGGCCGCAAGAGAGGACCTCAAGAAAACAAACGGAAGTACGGCGCAGGTTGAGCCGAGGGCATGAGGGAGGTTCTTCAAAGGGAGGCTTGCCAACAAATCGAAGAAAGAGAGCAGAGATTGGCGAAACGACAAAAAGTAGAATTGAGCTGCCAGTTGGAATACATTCGCCTTTGCAGCTTTACGAATTCCAATCGTCGACCTTGTCACCAGGATCTCCAATCTTGCTTGAACGAATTGAAAACTTTTCGCGAGGCGTTGTCAACTGTTACGAGCGCTGGCACTTTCAGCAAATTGGACTTGGACCTTAAAAAATGACGAATAGTCTTCCAAGGACCCACCTTAATTGTCGAGGTTCAGAACGTCAAACCGGAAGTGGATAAGCAACCTGAACAAGAAATTATACCTGTGTGGTTTAACCAGCCTTCAACGAGTTCGTCTGCGCCGATTGCTGCTTCCATCCCGCCGTCTGGACCAACAGTCTCGAGCGCTCCATCTACGTCGATGTTTCTTCCAAATCTACCGGCATTGGCTACAGGAGTCAATCGACAACACGAATACCTTGACGACGAGACAAGGCGATTACTCTACGGTCGTGTGCAGCTTCTATAGAGATGATATCCGTTACACCCTTCGTGGGATGTACTACAGACATCGGTAATTTCCGATTTGGTGGCAGCTATCCGAAGTTTAATGTCGACTTTCGCTCTAGACACTCAGCGAACCGAAGTTCGACGAAGGGAATTTTACATCTTCCATTATCGTTCCATTGCCCGACGTCTGCTGACGCCCGTGCTTTTCCGTTCAGCCATCCGAGCCTTCACAGCCTATCAATTTGTGTTGTCACAAGGATTGGAGATGCCAGCAGCCTTAGCTCAACAGTGGCTTGCGATGACGCCAGCAGCGCCGGACCTTCGTTGAGACTTCTGGTCGGAGGAATACATCCAGTTTGGGACTTACAGCATTGATCGCTACGCCCAGGCTCAAATTGATAGCGCGATCCTACCTCGAATTGAGCATGATTAGGCTGTGTCGACGATAGCCACTGAGGTACCTGCTTGCCGAGTTCCGTTTGCTACGACGTCTACTCGTGGAACCCCGCGCCTGGCTACAATTGTAAAGGATCGTCCTGAGGATGCCACCCAAGTCAAACCTGTGAGTGGAGGTGCTCTTCGTGGTCGTTCAACCAGACTTGCGCCAGAGACTCTTGTTCGGGCATTAGCATTGTTCCTGGATGGACCTCGCCTTTATTATCGGTTGACATCGATTTATCCTAGTTTACATTACACAGAAGAAGCGAGGCAACACCTGATCTCTTCTATGAAGGAGGGCGAATCGCTGTATCTATGGCTGGAGCGGGAGATCGCTAATCCTTCGGACTACATTCTGCACCAGCGATTACTCCGCGCCCATCGTAACCCAATTGATTCGACAGAGGCTACGAGGATCCACCATAGCTATAACTCCATGCATGGGAGGATTCCACGCGTGTGGGTCTATTTGCGCCATGGTGACCAGCACGAGCCTGCCCAAGGACACACTAGCGTGTTTTTGACTAAACATTCGAATCTCTGAGACTCGCGTTCCGCCCTTGTGGGAGACGTTGTCACCATGGAGAAGAAAAAACAATGAGTTTAGCCTGTATGTTTTTTTTATTCAAATTTTTTTTTGTGTATATTGCACCTCTATTTGCATTTTTTTTGCCAAGCTTAATTCCGAGCTGTGGTTAGTGCTCGTTATGTTTCTATTTTACTATGTGAATAAAGTGGTGTGGAAAAAAGAATTTTTCCACGTTTTTTCCTGTAATCTAAGATCTCATTCTTTTGGTTTTTTTTGCAGCATGAGTTTCTACTACTCGCGTTCCTGTCGCGGTTGTCACTGCTGGGGAAGACGTGTGGTGATCCCAACTTGCATCACCGTCGCGAGTGGTAGACTGTAACAGTTTGTACTGTTTGAGTGTTTTCCGTCGCTCTCGTTGGATGACGCCACAGATGCCGCGCGCGTTGTTTTGATGAGGAGAGTGAGCGCGACTCACTCGTTTATCAACACTTACCGTATCAACATCAGTTTAATACCATGTCTGCTGCGTTGACTTACCGAATTGAGTCATTTGTCACTTCCTACCACTGCTAGGAATTGATATCTTCATTGGATTCAGCCTAAAATACCTGGATTTGGTGAGTTTCAGTCACAATTCACTGTGAATTGTGATATTCGTTTTGTTTTTGCTTGAATTTGCAAGTTGCGAAGTTCGAGCCATCAAGCGGGGAAAGTTCCGCCATTTTGACGAAATCGTTGTCAAAGTTTTTTCCTTTTGCTTTATACAAGTTGTATGAATCGATATCTTGTGTTAACAGTTAGCTCAAGTATTTTCTTGAGTGATTTGGGTGTTTTTCCAAGCATTTCTTTGCAGTTAAATTCGAGAATTAGTCGTTTTTGGGCCAGGAATCTACGTGTGAGGCCAGGTTGCAGCATAGCGTGTTCCACCCGGAAACATTTAGTTATTTCGATTTACTTTTATTTATTCTTACGTTTTTTGGTACGTACGAGTTGTACGTAAATGCCAAGTTCGGATTATTCAATTTGACTGATCCCACCGCCATTAGTTCTCCGACGTCGTCAGCGGACTGTTGCCGACACCGTCGTATTTCGTTTTATGATAATTGTTGTTATAATTTATCTTTGTATTTTTTGGGCAATCAAACCGATTGTTTGCGCAAAGCAGTTTTATTAGGAATAAATAAACATCGCGCGGCAATTTCTAAGCTCAAAATTGTGTCTTTTATTTCTTTAATATTATTTCCCCTAGACGCATACCCGGAACACAACAGACTAAATTACAATCTCGTACAAAAATTGATGGTTGATGGTAGGATATGCCCTTGATTCGAGGGGCTATAGGATTTTTGACCCTGAATGAAAACTTATTTTTGAAATACGACACGTGAAATTTGATGAGTCACGCGTCGGTTTAAAGCTTTTTCAATCCCTTACAAGTTTTTCAAATTTTGATTTTTTAGATTTTGATATGCCTTTGCTGGAGGATTCTGTGAGCTCTATTCCGGCCACTGAGGCCCCTAATATTCCTGTAACAGTGCAGCCCCCAACAGTCGAACCAGTAATACCCCATTTAGACAACAACTGGGCTTGTTGGGTTGTGACACGGAAGTCGGGAGAGACGGTTGGGCAACAGGATGTTTATTACAAACATTCACAGTCAGGTTACTTGCGTTCGATGTCTGACGTGCAAGAGTTTTGCCGAAAACAGGAATTAGAAGTTGATGAGGAGGCCTTTGATTTTCGCAAGAGTGGGGGAATGGCAGTGAATACTAAGGATGATAGACTGCCGAGTTTTTCTCGACAAGATCCAGGAACTGATAGTGGGGATTATGATACGTTAGTTACTGTTGAAAATTCTCGTGATTTATTACATTGCTTTAATAATGGGTTGGAATTGGATTACAACAATGACCCGTTGTTTTTCGCGGGTCTTACAGAAGTACCTGCTAAATATGAGGATGTTCTTAGATCTACAAACAGAGTAGATTGGCTAGATGCTATGGCTGAGGAAAATAAAATTTTATTGGAACGAAAAGTGTAGGAAGTGGTTCCTCGACCCATTAATACACCCGTGATAACAAATAGGTGGGTGTTTAATAAGAAGAATAATAGTAGTGGTCAAGTAATTTGATACAAGGCACGCCTTGTAGCTCATAGTTTTCGTCAATGGAAAGGGGTAGGTTTTACTAATATTTTTGCCCCAGTAGTAGAGTTCGTTTTTGTTAAATTATTTTTTGCATTATTGGTATGTTTATTTTGATACAAGGATGCTCACGTTAACGTCAAGGGTGCTTACTTGTACGCTACCCTTCAAGAACCTACTTATATGGAACAACCGAAGGGGTTCACTAAGGGGGACCCACAGAAGTTCGTATCAAGATTGCGAAAGGCCTTATATAGGTTAAGGCAATCTCGCTATGAATGGAACCGGCATTTGGACAATACCTTAATTCGATTTGGATTTGTTCCGTTTTCCTACTGTGGTTCCACTTATAGAAATAATAAGGGCACGTATATTTTGGTATACGTGGATGACCTCGCAATATTTTCTCGAACGGATTCTTCTTTGCAACAGATTATTAAACAGTTTAGTTCCGTGTATACATGTACAAACTTAGGACCAATTACTCGTTTCTTAGGTGTGGATTTTGTGCGCTCTAATAACAGGGTATTCATACATCAACGTTTATTTATAGAAAAATTGGTTAAGAAATTCTACATTGATATCACGAAGGAAATACATACACGTCTTCAAATGGGGATAGACCTTCGTAAGTTGGGTTATTCGGAACCGGAATGTAATTTTCCTTATCGTGAATTGATAGGGAGCCTACTGTTTATTAGCAGTAGAAGAGAATCAATCAAGAGAATTCACGTTTGTTGTCGACTATGGTTAATTATTTATATACAACAAGGAATAAAGCGATCAAATTGTCAAATATTACTAACTCTAATATTCGTATGTTCTCGGATGCGAGCTATGCTACGTCATTAGATAGTCGCAAGGCCATTAGTGGGTTTATTGTATTCTTAGATAAAGTCCCAATTGGATGGCGTTCAACCACGTTAAGGTGTGTAACAAAATCACCTATGAAGGCAGAGTATGTCGCCATAGGCTCTGCCGCTGTAGAACTGCAATGGTTAACCCGTATTCTAAAACAATGTTCCGATCTATCAACTTTACACTTTAACCCTACCCTATATACAGACAGTCAGTCAGCAATGTGTTTGGTACGTAACCCAATACTCAATATAAGGTCGAAACACATTGATGTGCAATTTTATTTTGTTCGTCAATTATTAAGGGAGGGATATTTTCAATTAAGATATGTGCAGACGAGCTGGAATTATACCGATATCTTGAATAAGACTTTTACAATTATTCATATTAAAGAGATATTAAATAAATGGTTTCGAGTATTGAATGAATTTGAGAAAGGAGGCTTTTGTTAATATTTAATTGTTTATTCTAAATTCATTTATATTGTAATTTGTAGAACATTATTTCTTTGTTAGTTATTAATTTGTGACCAGTCGTCACTAGAGGGCAGTACGAACCCCCGATCCACGTGATCTCTGGGGCGCGTCCATACACTGACCTGGGGGGCTCAGCCACGAGGAACCGCCAGTCTGCAACCGGTTGTCTGAGACATCAGATGGGCGGTACAG
>JAQFZU010000832.1:0-18537 GCA_034696185.1 Henia vesuviana | reverse complement strand
TTTATATTAACTGTCATATTAAATGAATAATAAAAGAAAGAAGTTTTTCTTATTTATAGTAACCACTTATTGTAATGATTTAAGGCTGTGGTTATAATTGAAAAGGAAAAATGGCATTTAAATTGATGCTTTGAAAGGAAAACGATGTTTAACTTGATACAATTGATGTTTTAGTGTAAAATGATTGACAGATTAATTTATTTTTTTCTAGACATTGATTAGTGTTGCTAGGCCTGATTGAAACGAATTTATTCGACTGTAAATATATGAGCTTCAATTTTGTGGTGTAGATCGCAGTGCAGCTAATGGAGTGGAAGTTGTTGTTGCTGTTGTTGTATAATGAAACTATCCCTCACCATTATTTATTGCAAATTGTAATTCGAAACATTTCTACATACTTTCAACTTGAATTTTTATTCTTAGATTTGTTTTAAAATCTTACGCAATTTTACACTGATTGCTATATTATCTTAAAATCTTTTTTTTAAAGAAAAATTTATACGAAATCTCTAATTGATTTCAGAAAAAAAAATTTTTAAAAAAATTTAAAAAGTCTAATAGAAAATTGTTTGAGGCTTAAATCGAATCACTTTTTTTACTTGTACTTCATCAGTATTAGACATCGCTGAGAAAATAGTGGGATAAAAAAGTTAGGTTCGTCCTCATTATGGTCCACAGAGACAATTACTAAAGCTTTGCCCTCAGCTTAATGGATGTTAAGTGATAATGACGTTTAAAATGAGTACCGATGTTATTGGACGAGCAATGGAATATATTTTTTTAAGTTTAAAGAGTTCTATCACAATTAGATGTAAAAAAATGAATTTGTTAAAAATTTCTAAAATAAAGGAATATAAATTTAGAATTTCGATTTTTCTTTTCTGGCCGAATCAGTTTTAACATGCTTGACGTGTGACTCACGTCACCAATGTTAATTTGTTCATTAGTTGAATTTAAAGTTAAAACACGTTTTTGCTAACGTTTGTCCTTGCCTGCTTTTCAATTTCCATCATGGTGATTAACCTATTATAGGTACTAAACTGGGGGAAATAAATTCAAATCATTTTATTGATTTGAAAAGATGTTTTTATTATTCTATTTCACAGTTCGATTAGCGCATATTCAGATTGCATCAAGTATTTCTAACCTAGAGCCACACTCAAAGGTAAATTAACTCTTGTATTAAACACAATGCGAAATTATTGTACTTAAAAATATGTTTTATTCTAGATTAATTATTTTTGAAATGAATTGAGCGTTTTCATGCAAAGTTTATGATCGACTTTGACCTTTAAATCTTGTTTTCATGTCTTTACCTATAATGACTTAAACATGAGGTTTGAAGGTAAACGAAGTGAAAAAATTGCATAAATTATAATGAATAAATGTCGTAATTAAAAGGTTAAAATTCTAATAACATTGAAATCCTACAAAACACAGGTTCTTCTAGAATTCAGTTTAAGATGAAAAAGAAGTGCATCAGCATTGGTAATGAGTGAGTTTTTATATTTAATTTAATTTTATAAAAGCAAACTTTCCAGATCCAACATCTGTTTTCTCTTTTTTTCTATTATTTAATGTCCACCACGAGCCAAACGACATAGAAAATAATCTAATAAGCGATTCCCGTGCCCAAGATTGCTATCGTGCGACTACTGTAACCAAAAAGTAATTTCAAATATTTTTTTTTTCACTGGCATATCCAACCTAGCAAAAAATATCAAACCTTTTTAAAGTTTAAACTTGCTAAAGAAATCAGGAGTGAGCGCTGAAAGTAAAAGCAAAATTCCCAGGAGGAAACAAGATGAATTTTAACATTTTACATTAACTCGACTAAATTATTCAGTATTTATTTTACCTCTAGTAAAATTTTAATGTATATTTTATTGCCTTAGGTTTATACAACTGGCATAAGAATATTGCTTTGTATTTACTTTTAATTGGATCGCCATGAGTCAGGATAAAATGTAAAGAAAAATAATACAAAAGAAAAGAACAATAAAACTTTCGACTGTTTTTCTTTCATGCCAAAGATTGCTCATTTTTTAAACATAATTTCAGTTGAATATTGGAGATAATAAGAAAATTAAATATTGCAACACTTGCGATAAATAATATTAAATTATAACTTTTTCCACAAAAACCGTTACAAGCATCGATATTCTTTTATAGGTTATTGCATTATGCTTAAGTTGAACAATTAACAAGTGAATTGCTAAGAAAATTAATGATTTTTGCTCCTATTTTCTGTAGTTGACATTTCGCTCTGGTTTAATGAGGGTGGCGGGAACAAACGACAGCCATTGTTTCGTCGCGGAGAATGAGAAAACTCGAGGAAAAATGCGAACTGAAAAGAGCTGACAAGAATTTTATGGCAATTTTCTTTATTTTTTAATGGAAAGTTTTTCTTTGAAATTTGATGAGGATATCAACTTGAAGGTTGTAAAACACGATGAATGAATTAGTGATGTTGAATAGGAAAATTGCGTTTTGTTCTTATATTATATTTGAAAACTGTCATCGTCTTGTTTAAAATGTATGCGCGCAATCTACAAAAGTTATCTATTAAATTAAACACATTAATTTCAAATTTGAATTTGATGTTTTAAATAAAAATTCTAATTTTATTTCCTATTAAACTGAGCAAACAGTTTAAGTGATGTTTGTCATTTAAAAATTAAATTATACTTTTGAGTGACGAGTTTAAAAATGATTTTAAGTGAAAGATGAATCCTTTTCAAATTATCATTAGGATATTCTTTTAATCATCATATTTTCGAACATTCAATGAATAATTTAACATTAAAGTAACTGAATAAATCTCTACAATTGCTTTTACTAACATTTATGGATATGCTATCAGCTTCAACATCAAATGTCCCCTTAAAACAATGTTTGTTTTGATATTTGCTGCAATCTCGGACCCCAAGTTTTCTTGATTAAATTAAAGTGTTAATTAATTAATGTTAGCATCTAGTATGGTGGGGGAAATTTCTTTTACCAACTCAGTGCCAGTTGATTAAAAAGTCTAAGATTCCCCTTGCTGACAATGAGAGAAGTGTTAATGTCGAGCTTGGAATGGAGTTTGGACTCGTTTTGCGAGAAAGTCACGTAGAGAATTGAGGCAAATGTGCCTGCTGATTGCCGCCATGTTCCATGTTCTTTTAAGACGTACAGAAAAAAGAATAGCATAGACACACATACCCAGACCAAAAAGGAAAAGAAAAAAAATAGTAATCACAGCTAGCAGCCATGACTTTTCGAGTCACTGCTTCTTCACACCGTTCAAGACTGTAGTAAAGACTCGTTAAATGAACCGCAAACTCGACACATCAGATTTCAAATTAGTGAAAAAAAATTAAGATTTGTTTATTTATATCCTCAGTTTAATTTTATGAAATCACTTCTTTTCATTTTTTAGTGCGGCAAGCAAAGAGTCATTAACGTATTTGTTTTATGCGCATTTGAATGACACAAAAAAAAGAAAAAAAATTTTTTTTTTGTCTTTTAATGTAATTATTTCATTGTTTTGTCTAATGATGATAATGGTATTTTTCTCTATTAAAAAGAGTGTGAAAGTAAATTTTTGTCAGTTGAAAAATTTAATTTTCATTGCACAATAGCCATTTATTTCTTTAACTTTTTTTTTTAACTTTTAAATTTCCCTAGAGACACCTTCAGGATTGAGGGATTCATTGGAAACAAGGTAAACTACGTGTATGGAAGAAGTGTTTCTGTGTACTTAAGAATGTGGGTGGCTTCGAAGCTTGTTAACAAAAGATTGAAAATGGAACAATGTTGTATATGACTTTACCAATTTGAAAAACATAAACTACAATTAAACTTTATTTAAAAGAAAAAAAAATATTTAAGATATTTTCCTCACCTGTGAGAAACCCGCCAAAGAGAAAGAAATCGATATTGAAGCATCAAGAAATGATTTGAAATGCTCGGATTAAAAGTTAGTTGAAATCGATTGTATAACATGTAGAAATTATTCAATTGCAATTGTTCAATGGGGCAAATTTTTTAATGGAAATGAATGACCGAATTTTGGACATTTGTAATCATTACTAATCAATTTGGGTCAATTTGATTCGATTGTACATCCCATTAAACTAATTCGAATAGACAAACACCTGTAAGTGTGGTTTTAATGTTTATTGAATTTTACACATAAATCTAAGAAAGCGAAAATTAATTGCATTTTACGTTAAAGATTATTAACACGATAGACAGTGGTCATTTTTTCCTTTAGTCATTGGAATTAGATTGTCGTGGAGGTTGCAAACTGAACGAAATTGGTTTTTCCAACCCCATGGGGTAAATAGGAATTGTGTGCCGTTGTTCGGGTCTCAAATGTTGCTAGTGGAAACACCAAGTTGAAACTGGTTATTTCAACTTAAGTTACTGTAAACCAGAATAGAAATAAAGATAAATAAATAAATAAAATTTAAAAATATTTTTCTACAAATATAATAAATATTATAGAATTTTAAGTCTATTTGCTATTTGGATAGTGACATTTAAATTAGTCTTTATATTTTTAAATGAGAAAAAGAAAGCCCTTAAGCATTACTTTATTTCTTTTCATTTCTTTTATGACTTTTTATTTTGTTCTGTTGTTTGTTCAAATGATGATTTTATTTTTGGAATTTAATATTTAAAAATATTTACTCTTCGAAAATTAATCTATTTTTTGATTTCTTCTTATTTATTCTCAAGTAAAATATTTTAGGAAAAAATTGTGAATTTGTCCTGTGATCTGAATGATTTAAACCTGTTACCCAATTTAGCTAGAAATCAGACACTGAATTAAGGCATTCGAATGAGTGATTGGAAGAAACGCAAGAATTGACCCGGATTTCCGAGATGAATTGATTTCGTCTTCGAGTCACTTGGCATAATTTAATCATGATGTGTGAGGACGTGGCATTTTGATTTGGCTACGCATGTGCGCGTTCGCCTGTTTATGCTTGAGAAAACTTGCTTGCTCCAGTTAGTATGCCAAGGGTAATCCGAAGAGCCAAGTTTCCAAAGCTATTGATCAAGGATAGGGGATTCAATTTTCGTACTAACTTAATGTCTGTTTACTCTTCCAAGCAACTTCTTGTCAAATTCTTCGTCTCAATTTTCTTATTTGATTTGCAAATGTGTTATATTTGCAAATTATTTTTATAAAGTTAAGTAATATACATTTAGTAAAAAAAATTTCCTTTTTAAATTTATTATTCACCAACAGTTGTCGCTTTTGACAAGAGTCACATCAACGACATGGCGTGTAATCGGGTAATGGCGATATGTGATTTCAGATATTACCGATGCCAATGATTGGAGAAAAACGAGAGGTTTTATGTAAAAGACTTTTTATTTTAACTCTGAAGATGCCAAACGGTTTTAAAACTAATATAAAATGTTTCTGGGGTAGGAAAAAAATTTAATTCAAACTTGTAAAATCAATTTAAGTCTTATCCAATTTTTTCTTGTTTTTATTTTTAGAATTTAAAATCAGTTTAATTTTTAAATTATTTTCTCATCCAATAGGCAGCTGGAAATAAACATAAGAAAAAAGAATAGGAATTTTTATCTCTTTTACGAAGCTATATTACATTACAAAAAGTAAGAAATGTATATTTTGTAATTTCTTTTTCAACTTGAATCTCTATTAATCAACAATTTTAGAATGACTGATTTATTTTTTTAAACATTAAACAGATAATTGGTCAAGCTATGAAGATGCATTATAGAACACGTGAGAACATTGGCAAAATAAGAGCAGAAATTTTCAAAGTATTTATAAATCGGTCGAATGTAAGTTAAATCGATATCGCTTATAATAATTAAAATTTTAAAATATAAAGGCGAAATTGAGAAATGACTCTAAACCAACATGATTAAAGCTGAAGACCAGACCGCATAGAAATCGGGCTATAAAACTTGCAAAGCCATAAACAACGTGGAACAGTAATTGGCTTAAATTGAGATTGGTCGCGTGATGTATTGTCTAATATATAATGTTTTCACAGGAAAAAAAGTTGACCTTACAAATGGGCTGTTAACTCGTGCCAAGGCATTTTAATTGAAGTAACGTGATCTGAAATGGCCTTGTGGTGTCGAAATCTTCAACTCAGTTACACATACCAAACTGTAATTAAATTTTATGTTTTATCGGATTTACATCAATTGAATATTTGCAGGTTAGTGATGCATTATTTATTCATATTTCCATTTTAAAATAGTTGGCTACAATTGAAAAATATTGCATTGAAATATTTAAGATTACAAATTGTGGTTTTTCAATTCACATCAAATGACGACTCTGTGGATTTGCCATAGGAAGTTGCTATTTTTTTGCTTGAATTTTTAATGCGGAGATGCCAAATTTGTATTATATGAAATTTAACATTTTATAAACCACATAAGAAATAAGAAACCACATAAGAAAGTGAATGCGTTATATTGTGTCTGTGACTTTAATTCTAGTTTCATTACGTTGTGATAAGGAAATAGTTAGAGCCAAACGTTGCGAATTGTTAGCATCTTGGCTCAAACTTGTGATTTAACCGAATGAAAGTTTTGTAAGATGTTTGGTAATTCTCAGCTTTAAAAAAGTCTTAGGAAAATATTCGAAGAATTTTAACTCAAACAAAACGTTTAAGAAATTGTTACTTGGTAGTTCTTTTCAAGAATTCGACTGTAAATAACACACATTGCTGAAATTTGTACCGAAATCCAACTTTAGGCATTCGCTAAGTAAACAAATATTGCCCCATGAATTATTCTAAAAAGAAATTAAATTCGATAAGTTGAAAATAGAATATCTGAATTTATAAATTTAAAATTGAAAGTTTTTTATGTTAAATTTTCAAACTTTTATAAATGCAATTGAAATTGAAAATGCTGCAAGCAGGAAATTTCAATATGGAATGGATGGGAAAAGGAAACATTTTTACTTTCAATTGTCGAGAATTAATATTAAGGGTTCGTTCTTCCACTTGCCAATTTTTTTTCTTCTTTTTTTTAATGTAGATAAAATGAAAAAAGAATGAAAAAAGAAAACTTATAATAAAAAATGTTATTTCTCTTAGAACTTTAAGTGAATAATTTTTTTTGTTATACTTATTTCCTCACACCATTTATCATTTCTGCTTCAAGTTATTGGGTTTTGAAAGAAGTGATCAGTCATACTCATCATTATTCAACATCTGGTAAAACTTGACTAATTTTCCTATGAGAAAGTTATAATTAAAATGTTTTTTCTTTAATTTTAGTTATACTTAATGATAATCTTTACGGAAGCTTGTTTTATTGATTTATCTTTATATTTCTATAAGATTATAATTTAACTTTTATTTTTATCAACTTAAATATTTATTTTCCGGATATTTTTGTTATTGAATAATCGTGACAGGTTTTTGTCCGTATGTATTTAAGTTATCCACACGCAAGCATCGTTTATTTGCCCAACTGATAAGTGGAGTGCACCATGGGAAATGAGCTACTTTATGTTATATTCCTAGATTTTTTTTTATGTTTCAATCTCTTCTTAACTGGAAAAAAGAGAATCATGGCAAAGTCGGATGGATTTGAACGAGTAGTGAAGGAGTGGTTGGTGGGTTAAGAAAAAAGCGAAAAAAACAATTTTTACAATAGGGAATGTGGCTCGAGTTTTTCAGTATGTTGCAGAATGAGTGTGCGAATGTGCATAGAAAGTTGCATTTCGACTGGTGAGGTCATAATAAGGTATGGAACCACATTGATAGGGATTTTTTTTTTATTCTTCTCGAAATAAAGTGGTTGTAAAAAAAAGTGTGATGAGAAAGATCGGTTATGTTTTAGGCTCCCTTTTTTTTACTTTCGAGGATACGAATGTGGTGAGAATGATAATGCGATAAGAAATTGGCATTGGTATTATATCGAGATCACTGACTTATTTATAAGTTAATGAAATTTTTATATCCATTATAAAAATAAACAAAAAAAAAATTAACATTAAAACATCATCTTGAAATTTTACTGTTTTAAATTTAAATTTTTAACAAAAAAAATATAATTCCGCGAAAATATTAAACCTAGTTACGTAAAAATTGCGTTACTTTTATCGCGTAAAATATTCACATCATTTCTTTTTAGCTTTAACATTATTTACATTCATGATATTTTATTCATGTTTCCCCATTTTTTTCTACCTGCATATTTTTCTATAAACAAAGATATGATCAAGGCCCAACGTCTAGGAAAAACAGTCAATATACAAAATTTACAACCTCTTTATCCACTTATCTCGGAGACACTCGAGACGAGCAAAAGACCAGTAGTGTCGCCTCGATCCATCATTAGAGATTCCACTAGAACACGTGTGCTGGGAGCTCCAATATATTCTGCTCTCATTCTCTTCCTGCACTCCCCCGCAACTTCCTTCCATACCCCCATTTTTTTTTCTTTTCTTTGTCTCGAAGTATATATCCTTTCTTTGATCTTGGCTTTTATATAGCGTAGATATTTGAACTAGAAGCCACTTTAGCAATACACTGTAAGTGCTGGATTGGTGACAGTAATCTCGAGCTTTATCTGTGATTATTATCACTTCAAGTCGAGATGTTGTGCGAAATATATTTGTTGTTGTGCAGTTATAAGTTAATTTAATGGCTCGATGTACTCGTGAATTTGTTTATTATTGTCGTCTTTATGTGGTTTTAATGTATGAATGATTAATTAATAAGATGTAATCTTAATTAAAAATATACATAAATTTTATATGAACGAGGATTATTATGCATGATTTTAATGGGTTAATACAATGATGTTTAGATGTTTTTTTAAAACCTTTTAACGCTTTCAGGAATATGCAAAAATTCGTGTAGAAATTTTAATATAAAACTAATTAGCTTTTTAAGTGAACATCAAAAAGAACTTCGTTTACATGAAAAACGAATTTTCAGAAATTATTTTTTCAATTGGTTTATGCGAAATATTAAAGAGTTCTTAGTTTACTACTTTCGTTAGCGATATTTAAAAGCGAAATTTACACTCAAAGCAACTCGGTTGATTTGTCGACGGGTTAAAAAGGAGTAAAAAAATGAAATAATTTACAATAGTGTAGTTTGTGATTTGCTTCCCTCGTTAAAAAAAGCCGTAAAACCATAAATAAAGGAAATATCGAGTAAAATACCAAGTAAATGAAGGCTATAATGTTGGTTTTTAACGTGATGATTTTGAAGTTAAATTACCCATAAAACCCTTGGGCAACACTAGAAATAGGCTGTTTCACTGAAGGGAAAAATTATATTAAAAAAATGATGAGAGTTTTAAAATTTTTGATAAATTGCATTAGCATTTAACCCCGGCAATGCGGCATCTTCAATGGAAATGAGTTTTTTCTTAACTCTCAGTTAAATCGGGGTAGCTAAACATTTAATAACAATAATTGTATACATATTTTACGCATCAATGTATAATGATATTGTGTGCATTGACGACGACATACCGTATGTCAATTCAAGCTGGTAACAAATGTGCGAATGATATATGATTTACTATTTTCTGTTCTCACATTATTTTTATATTAAAGAACAGAAGGAATAAAAAGACCGTTAAGAGAAAGAAATATTAAAAAAGAATTGAAGATGTATTTTTTAGAAGGAAAATAAGTGTTTTCTGCAACGATATTAAAAAGAAATGAAAAAAAATTTTTTTTTTATTTATTTATAAGAAATATTGTTATTAATTAGATCCAAAGTAATTAATGTAATGCTTGCGAGCATATAAATATCGAAATTTGACTTAAAAATGGTTTTTAGAAATTTTCGTCATTTTTAAGCTCATTACAAGATGCCGCGATTGTGAATTACTTTTAATATCCTTCGGGTTCCCTCGTTAATTTACATAAAAAAATCACATTTACACTTTTCAATAGGTTTTAATAAGATCATTTACCCGAAATATTCTTCCTGAAATAATTAGAAAGGAAATGATGCTCTATACGAGTATAAATCAAGAGCAAAGTTTTTAAATTAAAAGGAATTTGTCATCCGTGAACGTTGAAAAGTGATTTTCATTTCAATTTTTCCCTGGCTAATCTTTTTTTTCTTCTTATCTTGATGAGATCTGTGTTCATTAAAAATGCCTCACTTGTTTTCTTTTCATTATCTGCCTATATAATCCGAGGCGTTTAATATTTTCCTTTTTCACTTTTTTCTTCGTTGCATTTACATACATGGCTGTGCTGATTATCCAATGTAAAGTGCACTCGAGCTGTCTTCAATTTGCGTTGCGTTTTATACGTTGGCACCGAGTAGAAATGCGAGCTGTTCATAAACATCTCACACAAGACATTCTACAATACATTTATAATGCAAAGTTTTAAAAACTAAAGTAAATACGTATAAGCGGATTTTTAGTATTTAATTTTTTTTTTTAGTTTTTGGAAATAAATTGTGGAAACTATGACAATTAAATTTGTGTTTAAAAGAAATTTTAGTTGATAATTTAGTATACAATGTAGCTTACGTATAAATAAATTTAAAATACTTGGATAACGTGAAGAGAATTACAATTGGTACTATTCTCGAGTCTAATTTCAGACTTTTTCATTTGATGTGAAAGTAAGAAAATTTGATTACTGTACTTATTTAAAGTTAGTCGATCAAATTACACTTTTTTTTTGCATTTTAATATGTAAAATTAAATTAATGAAAATCAGAAAATTAGAAATTTATGAAGTCGAAAGTTTTCTCATGAAAAAATTAACTAATGAAAGTTTAATATCCAAATACTCAATTGCATGCGCACTGTTTAAACAAAATACAATTTTTTTTCGATTTGCTCGAAATTTAATCCATCACAATCTACAAGATTGAATCATACTATTGGCTCTGACATAAACTAATAAGACACGAGAAAGCAATAATCTTTCGTTATTTGAAGAACTGACCATGTGACTGATAATCAAACAGCAAATGCATTATGGGAATTGGCTGAAGTAATATCAGTAAATTATAAAAATAATAACTAAAGTCTTAGATTTCCAAGTAAGTTTAGTTTATCTTTTCAGCTTGAACACTATTACAGTCTCATTCAATCGCAGGCACTTTTAGACTTTCCACTTTACTCGTCTTTTTGTTTGAATTCCACTATCCGAACTATAAAAACTGTTAAACTCGAACTATCACCATGACCAAACTATTTGTACTACTGTAGGACCTTAGAATTTTAAAAAGTAAATAAATTTTTATTAGATTTCTAATAAAACTTTTTGATGTCTCTATATAAAATAGTCGACCGACATTTGTGAACGTGGCTGTGGACGTTTTATTGGTGTTATGCGCTCTGAATTCATGAATAGTTTATTTCACAACAGATACAATGGAGCTTGGTCGTTATGGCACTTAACACTTGTAAGAAATGATTTATTATCCTTTCAGGGCAATTGTAAAATCAAAAGAATGACATTATTCTTTTAAAAAAAAATATTTTTTAATATTAATTATAAATATTCGCTCGCAGTCTTAAGACTTTTAGATTTATTAGATCTCGTTTAGGGGCAAAATAAAATTTCTATAAGCGATCTTTAAATTTTAAATAAAATATTAATGTTCTTGGGTTTTTTTTTAAATGGAAATTATATATTAAATTTTTTCGAATATTAATTCATTCTTATTTGAATTTTTTTGTAAAATTTATAATTTTTTTTATAATTGTGGAAATTAATTGATGAACGCATTTTGAATCTAAAAATATTTTAATTTAATTTGAATTCAGTTACTAATTAATTGCAAATGTATTTTTTTTACTTTAAAACTGAATATTAATTTCAGTCTTCTATCGCTATTTTTCCAGTAAACGAATCGTAAAATGCATCTAACTATTCGCCGAATTTCATTTACATTTTCCTCAACAAATTTTCCCTTATCAACAACCGCATTATTTATTTAACCAAAAAAAAAAAAAACCATAAATAAAAAATGTAAAAATTGATTTATCGCTTGATATGTTAAATATTTAATGAAAGGCCTTCAATGTCAGATACAATCTGCCATCGGGATACTCGAGGAAGAGAGAGAGTTAAGGATCTTTTGGATGAAATGATGCGATGTAATTGAATGCAACTCAAGAATGAAATCAGATTTACCAATTTGAAGTACATTTTTGTTAATGCATTGGACGCACGATTGGATTTTGATATAATACTTAATAATAAGTCCGAAAGTTGGCCGAGATTTCATTATACGGATTTGATTATTAGGAAAGGAATTGCAGCTCTCGAATTGTGCGATAGACTGCGAGGGATGCGTATGTCTGTCACCCAAGATGTCTGATATTGATTTCTAAGTCTTGCAGGTTACGTGATTACGGTTGGGAGAATTGCGACTCTCGAATGTGGTTTGCCAGTTTATCGGGAAGTATAATATGACTGGTATCGGAAAGAGGGGAGTTGGCGCCTGCATTATTTTCAAGTAAAGTGCAGCGCCATGAACTTGCATTTCCAGACGAGAGCTAAGCGTGGGAATCGCAACGAGTGTTTTGGACACGTCTTCCCTAAGGAACGTGTTGAAATGGCGTTTATTTTATCGTTGCCGATGCTCTAATTACACATGTGTTTTGTGGTTTTCTCGATCATAGTAGCCATTGATGGTTGCCTCTTATGCCTTTCGTGTTGAGTGTGATTTACAAGGGTTGATTAATGAGAGGAATGGGTTTTAATAAGTGCGATGTTGAAGTCGAGTTTCTTGGGACGGCGTTTAATAATTGGTAATTTTAGAAATTTTAAATTTAAAAAAATGGATATTTAATATTAATAAATAAAAGTAGCATTTTGTGATTTCATGAATTTTGTTGAGATTTGAAATTTAAAAAATTTTAATAGAAAATTAAATATATCAAATTGTTAATAACAAAACTAAATTTTAATTTTTTAATGATTTAAAAAATAATTATTAATCTTGTTATTTAAAATGGATAAGCAAAATCATTAATTTATAACCTAATGATAAACATTTTTAATCATTAACACAGTGAAAAAGATGTTGATGACATGAAAGAATCTTTAGAAAAATCAAACGCGAGAAATATGCAGACTGGAAATCGCTGAATGTTTATGCGTAATTAGAGCACGTCTTTCTCTGCTACATTAACGCAGTGAAATCTTAAATTGCAACGCTCAGCGAATTAACAGTGAGTCAGTTAAAACATTTATATTTTTCTCAACAATTTTCAAACCTTATCAATCTTCTCGATTCCCTGCTAAATCCAGTAACAAAATAAATCCTTTATTTCAAATAAATAAACACCTTTAATCTCCCTCAGTATACACAAAATTTAATTAATTTTAACAAATTTCGTTTCTCAAATTTCATATATTCGCTTTATCGAATAAAAATTAATTGAATCAAACAAATGATTAGGAATTTCAAGAATTTAAATTGTTTCTCTTTAAATTGATTAAAAATTTACATTTTTAACCCACATTCGCTGCATTTGGTGTTTTTACTGTAAATATTATGCGCACTAACGGTACGAACCAAACATGTTGATAAAAGTTTGAGCTTTGTTGATGTTGGAGATTTTTCTCGCGAGTAATAAACGAAAATGATATTCTTTTGGAAGGAAATTAAAGGCCCAAGTTTGAATGATTGTTCTCAAGTGTTATACATTTAAGAAAAAATTTATTAAAACAAATGTGCACACGTATTTTTCTTTGCAAAAAAAATATTAATTTCTGCTCAACATTTATTACTTTCAACTGTTATTCTTATTCTAAAATATATTCTTGTATTATTTTAAGTCTCACTAAGTTTTTGAACAAATATTTCAGTAGATGAAAGTCATCATCTGCCTGTCTGTGGACTTTCACTCACCTTTACAAGTTCCCTTAGGGCTGACCAGTTTCCATCTAATTTAAATCACCTATTTGTAACATTTTGCTCTAGTCTAACCTCAAGTGCTATAAATAGAACTCACAAATTGTAGATAATTTAATGTATCTGCAATATTGCCTGCAAACCTCAGATACAAAAGCTTTAGGATAATTGAAATTAAAAATAATTAATAAAATACTTAATCCCAAACAATTAATCATGGAAATTAATTTAATGCTAATATCTTAATAACAAAATATTTTCTTCGAGTCAACACAACTGCCACGAAAAAAAAAATTACAAATGCGATTAAATTGTCAGTTTTTTTTAAGCATGTATTAATTAACTGAGAGGGAGTAGCGAATATACTGAAATTAGTTAAAACTAGACACTCTTTTCTACAATGACCGACATCGCCAATCCCAATAATGAGATTCCTATGAAATACGACGAGGTCGGTGTGACCCCATGTTCATTGCACTAGCAAATTAATTCCGTAGAATAATTGCGTGCAAGCGAACGATAACATTGCCCCCTCTCGTACGGATTCTTGCATCTCCTTTTTGAAGCATTACACGCTGCATAGACCCATCTTCAGTGCCGTATAACCGGGGGCAGGTGTTGTTAAGGGGAATTGCAATGAGTTTTGTATGAATAAGGGTGCCATTTATTAATTTAGGAAAGATGCAATATATTTTACGACAATTGTAGGGTTTATTGCGGATAAAATCTTGAATAATTACTGGTGTCGTAATGAAATATTACATTTTTTTTAAATACGTATTATAATTTAAAGGTGTTGATTGGAAGAATTTTTGTAAGAATAATTTACTAATTGCAAAAACTGGTTTTCCACATGGAAAATAAAAGTCTAATAATGAAGTGAAGCACTTGGGATGCGTACTATTTAAAATTTAAGATTGACGGCTCTTTTTTGATATGAATATTTAATTTTTTAATCTCTTAAGTTCTTAACAAGTAATGTAAAAAAGAATAATTATTAAAAAAGTTATTAAATTAAGATGTTAAATAAAGATAGGAATCATGACAATATGGAAAGTTTTGAAATTAAGCTTTAAAACATGCAAAAATGTCTTTTTATTGCTTTCGTTTTATTGCGAGTCACTAATAGCCTCAACACAATTCCACTAATCTGTTCTTTATTAAAGGCAATAAAAAAACAAAACATTACAAAAATTATCTTTTAGAAATTCAACAATTAAACTAATTTCTCCCAATAACGTTAAAAATCTTGTACGAATGGATAAAACGAGATTAAGAGTGTAATCTCTTAGTCACTCCATAATTGATCTTAGCATCTGCTTACTTGACCCAAACCCGAGTGATGATCACTTATCTTTTAAGTAATGTCCCAAAAGTGACCCTTAATAAGATTCCATAGACCCGAGAAATGAGCCATTTCTGCAATTCGGAAAATTAAGTACCCTCCCCCTCTCTTTGACTACACCCCCACTTCACTCCAATGTGGCTCCAATAAAAGCTAATGGAGCGACGAGATCTGTCCATTCGAAATAGTGACCCTGCAGGCCACGGAAAAGTTGGCGCAAAGCATTCAAGACAGTGTGTTTACTACCTCTTTCTATCCTTTTAGAGTTTTCTTCGCTGAAAGGAGCAAACCCAACAGTATTGTACACTAGTTTGCAATGTCGTACGACCGAGTTGAATGGGCGCTGGCTCGACCAAGTTTTAAGAGCTCTCAATCTCGTGAAAGGGCGCTTGACTTAGATTCGACTTGGCTCTGAGTGTGCGTTTGATGTGTGTCAATTGTTAATGTCAAAATCATATTTTTCAACAAAAAAAATCTTTTTGATGAATTTTTAATTTTTAATACTTTTATTCAAAGAAATCCTTCATCGATTGTCATCTGGTTTGTATCGAGTAAATTCAGTGCTTTGATGAACGGGAAATCTTATCAAACAACTTGCATTACTCAGTTGAATCGTACTTTGTTATCCTCTTATTAATTGAAAGGCCAAAAGGTCGGAAAATTAAACATTTCCAATAATCGTAAAGTATCATATCCTACAGCTGTGATAATCATAGTTTTGCTTTAGAAAGTTAATAATGAGGTTTTTTTTATTGCATTTTCAATTTTTTCTTGCTTTTCCATTTCTGGATATTTTCTTTTCCATTTTAATCAAATGAGAATTTTTTTTCTGATTTTTTTCTTATAAAGTTGGAGTCATCCTATTAACTTGGGATAACTGAAACTTTAGTATATTTGTTCTGAATGTTTTTTTTTTCTATTTGTTTAGAATTAATGAATAGTTTGGTTGATAAATGGTTTAATGCTGTGTGATTGATAAATTCCAATTTAAAGCGCGAATCGCATAAGTCTTTGTCACTGAGTTTTACGTAAATCGTTAAATGTAATGGGCATTTTTCATTACAAACTTGTGTATTTAAATCATTAATCAAATATTTGTATTTATTCGAGTTTAATTTGAATATGATATTTGTAAGTAAACTTTAAAAAATTTATACGGTTTCTTGGTTTTTCAATTAAAAAATATAAAACCAAATGTAAAATGTAAATTCTAAATGTTGGTTTAAAGTTATGAAATATTAATTTTAATTTAATGAAATATAAATTTTAATGTTACAGATCTCTTAATATTTTTTTTAAAGATTTTTTTAAAATTTTAAACTCACTAAGTTTTTTGCTTTTTCGTATTACAATTTCATTAGTTTGCTGCGCAATCCGTCGAAAAACGAAAAAAAAACATGCGTTCGTTTACTGCATTTTAATAAGTCGGTTTATTCTTAATTAATGAAATCAATTTTATAGTAGTGTATTTTTATTTTAAGTCAAACAATTAAAAGAATTTTGTCATGAATTTAATAGCAAACCACGAATTAATTAGTGACATATGAATTCAGATTAATTCTTAATGCGCAATTTTAGATTCAGAGACAATTGAATTAAAGTTTTTATCTATCAAATTGTGGTTTTATAACTGATTACATGAGATATTTTTTAACACATACTTTAATGCTACCGTAATTATTAAACAATTTTTAATAACACTATTTTTAATCTAAAGGAGTAGAATTTAATAACACCATAGTAAAATTCCTAAAGTGTTTAACGAGTTAAGTATAATTTAATGAATTAAAAAATAAAGTTTGCCTAACTATGCCAAATATTTAGATTTTTTCGTGTTTGCTTTCTACTCATATTTATTGTTAATTAAGCTTGTCAACATTGTTTGTTATGTAAAACACAGTCGAATTGAGAGATAACTGATTGTTCTCAGTTCTTGGGGGCCTGGAAACACAAAAAATGATGTTCTACTAAGGCAAATGTCAACTTCATATCAAGTAGTGTTTATGCCAAGGGACTTGGGGTGAACATCTTAGAAATATGAGTGATGAAATATGATGTTCCGGACATTAGGACTGACTGCTTAAAGCAAAGTTGCTTGAAGTTTTCTAGTGAAAAATGATTTAATGATACGACTACAATAAATTGGAATGGTTTGTAGGTAGAGATTGGTAACCCATTGAAAAAAAAATTCTAAGAGGACTAGGAATAGGCAATAATTCGAAAATCGTTGGAAAGATTTAGTCTGGATGTAGTTTGCGAGGGAAGGTGAAATGGTTGATTTGAAAAAATGAAAGTTGTTAGATTTGATTTGAAATCATTGGAAAACCATTTATTTTCCATGCGTTTACGTGATAGGAATTGACGGATTTTCAATTTGCTCGTTTCTGGTTATTTGTATTTGGATTTGTAGGCGATGAAGACACTAGTACAATTTCTTGAAATTTCTAGAAATAATTTTTTTTTCAAACAAAATAATCTACTTCCAGAAGAAATTTGTAGAATGTGGTATTTATTTCATTCCAGACTATTTGCTCACATCATCCATCAACGTATAATTTAGTAGAAAAATAATCTCTCATCTAGTTTTGCAGTTATTATTCTAAATTTTGATTCAACAGATAAATCGTAAATTGCTGGCTTCTTTTGAGTGATGAGGTGCAGTTCAATTCGTACAGCGGTAGACGATCAGCCCTTATCTTTTATCTGTTTCCTTCTCTTGCACATTTCATCCTTCCCTTGAGAAATGTCAAGAGAAACTACACTAGCTGATCAATATAACCACGACCTTTTCTCGTTGACAGCACCTAGAGAAATTTTCTTTCTTTTCTTCACACTGGACCCGAGTGTGAAGCTTTTTTTTACACGACAAGGTTATGGTAACGAACCCAGAAGTCGAATGAAAAGTGACACCTCTTTTCGTGGTCCCCTGTTAACGCTTAGGGCAGCTTCCAATTACAGTCCGAAGAAACATGACTTTCGCTCGTCTTCGCTCCCTTAAGTAAGTGCCACGAGTGTTTAGTGTCCCTTTACTTTATCCTTTAGAACTGTTTTTATATTGGATTTTATTTGTATTTTTTTTTCCGTTTTTCTTTTTAATAGTGTGTTTGCAGAAAACTTGGTGTTGAAATAAAGTGGAGTCGGGGAAATCGATGAAGATGGAGTGTGAAGAAGATAAATGGAAGCAAAAAATTGCAATTTTTTTTTAATCTATTTTTTTTTTTTTAGTGTTAGGATTGAGGATTATTTTTGGATGTTATAAAGTTATAGTTTATTTGTTAAGTTTAAAAATTGGTATTTGATGGGCAAGAATTCAGTGGTTCGTAAAGTTTTTTT